>JARFNW010139463.1:0-10505 GCA_031763155.1 Dirona albolineata | reverse complement strand
AATTCAGTCTTGCTTCAACTCATGAATTGTAAGTGAATTGGAGCCAATTCAGGCTTGCTTTGCAACTCATGAATTGGGAGCAATTCAGGCTTGCTTACAACTCATGAATTGCAAGTGAATTGGAGCCAATTCAGGCTTATGACTTGAAGGAAAGACTCGCGATTTGCCTCACGCCGTCGGGACTTGCAAGCAACAAACTGAATTGTTGATTCGACCCAGCTCTACTTGGGATAGGCTTATTCCACGATTTCCTCATTTGACTCCTACATTAGCCAACATTTTTTCTATTAACTATTCTGTTTATCACCAGCTCTGTATTCACTGGCCTACTAAATTTGTCAGAATGGTGGTATTGTGCACCTAAAAGGCTGCTCTACTGTTGATATGGCCTGCAGGTGGATAAATGACTTAAAATCTGTATACCTATACTTCTTCCGGACAATAAACTTGTTTGAATCATGGCACTGCTTGGCCTGAAGTTGAATCCTTGGGAAAAGCTCTTAATGTCTGTCTTTACTTAGATGCTGAATAAGTAGCCTACCTCCTGCCCTAGGCAGTTGTATTGTCTCGGTTGTAGCATGATGCATGCTCCCTGGGATCTGAGGGCTTGGAATGAAACGCTAGATAGGGGTTAAATGGTGTATGCCTGAACTGAAATGGGGATATATGACTAACGCAGGATTCGAACGCGGGACAAGAACTCTATCACTGGGCCACCACCAACACAGGAACTGCATGTACAGACTTGTATTAAAGGCATTTTAGATTGTCTTCGTTAAGGACAATAGCTTTTAGAGAGGTTTGATGGTACATTGAGTCGCTGCATAATTAAATTGGGGGTTTTTTCATGAGATTTTGGTAGAATTCAGAGTTCATTTCCCTCTCTGGTGGAGGTGTGGGGTAGATGATGTAAAGTCTGCAGGGCTTGGAGGGGTGAGCATGTACTTGTAATGTACATGTTTTTCAACTCCCATAGCAAGCACACAGTAGAGCAGCAAATGAGCATGTTAGGTGTATCCTTATTAGCACAGAGAAAAGCTTCGTCTGTAGCTTGGTACTAATTCACAAAAGTCGAGCGAGAAAAATTTTGTAAATCTTTCCCAAGGAATCAACATGGTAGCACCATCAGGATTTGAACCGTGTAGCCAAACCATTTGATTTGAGTGACTCGAGTTTAGGAAGATGTGCACATTGACCATCGCCATCACTATAAAACTCATTGCATTGAGTTTGTTTGTTTCAGACAGAACCCGCCAATGTTAAACTCCCACTACTCAGGTGCATTTCAGGGCCGATTTCCAGTAACATGATTTTGGAAGAATTTCAAGTCATCAGCATACCCAATATACCCTTTGCCAACATGAAATCTTAGCTTCCAGAAATGATTTCTTGCCTAGAGACCATGAATCGAGTTCCTAACCAAGTGCAGTAGTTGGGATGATGATCTGATAGCTATTACTATTACAAGAAGCCATGACATGTTTGAAAAATGTCTCATCCATAAAGTCAAGAGGTACTGGATTAAATAAGTATTATAGAGCCAAACATCCGTACCAGCAAGTGCACCATTTACTGCTTGGGGTGCTGGCATTACCAATATTATATTATTTGGATACCCTTTTGTGCAGTGTCATTCATGATCAATGACTGCTAGGTCTAGTTGCAACCAATTCTTCCCTCTCATATCATTGGGAAACAAGACAAAACTAAATGAAAATGCCATAGGAAGGTAAAGGACAACAAGTTTCAATGAGTTTTTGACCTTTTTAATAATTATTTTTCGACAATACAGTAACACATTTAGAACATGATCATCTGGCCCTGAAATGAGAAGAATAAAAAAAAAAGTTAGTAATGAATTAACCTTACTATCAAACCACACATTTCAAGTTAACATTACACTCCCATTCACCATCCAATACCTGTTCCAATCCTTCAGAGAAACAAAATGTATAACACGCCAGAAGCCAGACAAGTGTCAAGTGAGATATACGGTACTTTTGAAACAAGTTTACGATTGCAAGGACAGCACTAAGGCCAACACACAAAAGCAGTGGACCATTGTTTGGGGGTCATAGAGTTATTATAATAACCATCTCAGCATAGGTAGTTATGTGAAAAATACCAAATATGTGACCTTGTTCAGAACATGTTACTCACATCAAAATATGTCAGTGACTCTAGTCCAAAAATTTCATCATTACATGGTCACAATAGCCAATAGCTAGTCCATGAGGAAATGTGAAAGCCCATAAAAATAGTATTAAATTCAATCTTCTTCCCGCGAGCAAATTCACTGAATCCAACTGAATCCAATTCGCAGACACCAAGATATGTGATGATTCTGTATAGATTCTGTATAAACTGTTTTAAAACCCAGCTTGAGAACCCATGACATGAATTCCAGTATATTTTCACTTATTCTAAATCTAAAAGAAATTGTGAAAAATTGCCAATTCAAAAACTTGATGTAATTTGTATCACTGACTGCTTCCATGAGCAACCTAGAAATGATGGTAAAAATCTCTCAGACAAATGCCTCGAATGTGTCACCACAAGCACAAATAAACGAAGAATGAACAATCAAAAACTGATTGTCATTCTCGTTAAAAATTGAGCTCAGACTCGTCATCTGTATCATCATCAAGATCAAAGTAGCACATCCTCACAAAATCAACCAAATGAAAATTGAACTTCAAAACAGGAATGCAACTCTACTCATCATGAACTACGTGTACAAATTCACATATTTCTAAATCTAAATGAAATGCATTTGAAACAAATACTGCCAATTCAGAAACCTGAGGACATTTGAATCTGATCACTAACAGTTACCTCAAGCTATAATGAATTGCCCAGAAATGATACAGTAGAGAGTGGTAGTAAAATGAAAATCTCTCAGACAAATGCCTCGAAAATGTCATCACAAGCTCAAAGAAACAAATAATGGAAATCAAAAACTGATGGTCATTCTCGTTAAAAATTGAACTCGGACTCGTCATCTGTATCATCATCAAGATATAATTTGTAGAATGTCCAAACAAAAATTATATGAAAATTAAAGTTCAACAACAGGAATGCAACTCTGCTCACCACCAGTGATAAAAATAAAAGACAAATATGAAAGAGTTCTATGTTGGCTCAACTACAATAATTGTAGAAACCAAAGATAGCAACACCATGAATTACAGTCGGTGAAATGTAAATAAACACATTCGGAAAAAAACGCACCAAAAACGGAAACTGAAGTGAAGACAATCACTAGCAGCTTCCATAAAACTATGACGCTTTGAAAAACAATTTGCAAATGAATTAAAATAGCTTCCCTAACCGTTTCTTAACTGTAATTAACTACCTAGAAATGATACAGTATACAGTAGCAAGAAGATAGAATCTCTCAGACAAATGCCTCGAATGTGTCATCACAAGCTCAAATAAACAAAGAATGAACAATCAAAAACTGATCGTCATTTTCATTAAAAATTTAGCTCAGACTCGTCATCAGTATCATCACCAAGATTATATTAGAATATCAACCAAATGAAACAGGAATGCCTTTATCACACATTCACAGCTTTATGTACTCAATAACAATGGTAAGGAAAACCATGGATAGCCAACACCATGCATTAGTCTGTATACAAATTTAATTAATTTCTAAATCTAAATGAAATGTCTTTGAAAAAAATGCTGCCAACTCAGAAACCTGTTCTAAATCTAAATGAAATGTATTTGAAAAAAATGCTGCCAACTCAGAAACCTGAAGACAGTTCACTAACTGCTTCCTTTGCTATAATGAACGACCAAGAAATGATTCACCATAGCAGTAAGATAAAAATCTCTCAGACAAATGCCTCGAATGTGTCATCACAAGCTCAAATAAACAAAGAATGGACAATCAAAAACTGATTGTCATTCTCGTAAAAAATTGGGCTCAGACTCGTCATCTGTATCATCATCAAGATTAAATTAGAATGTCCTAACAAAAATACATGAAAATTTGAAGTTCAATAACAGGAATGCAATTCTACTCGCCACCATTATTCACAGCTTGTGATATAATACTGTTATTTTGAAATGGTGTACAATAACCCATTACTCAACAACTGAACTGTTATGGATCTACATAATGATTTACAGTAGTCTGTATAAACCCACTTATTCTAAATTAAATGATTTGAAATAAATGCCAATATCAATATGGAAACATGAAGACATTCAGATTTCAGATCCCTAACTGCTTCTTTTACCATACATACTTTAATAACATCTAGCATACACAGCATATGGGACCACATTCAGAAAATGATAATCACATCAAAATATGTCAGTGACTCTAGTCCAAAGATTTCATCATTACATGGTCATAATAGTCACTAATTAGTTGACCAAAAACATTTTTACACAAGTTTCAAGATGTTAGAATAGTTTATCCCAGAAAGCTGAACACAAAAACTTAAAGTTCAATAATATCAGATTGCATCTACCAATTAAAGAAAGGAAGAGGCAGAAAACATAATGAAATATATAAATAGCAAAAGAAAAATTTTAATATTTAAAAATACCAAACTTGGGTTTGAAAATTTGCTTCACCTTCAATTCAAAATGTATGAAGCCATGTCAGTCGAAAGAGGCTTTTGTATGTACACAGTATAAGTTTTTCGTCATCATTAAACATTTTCACAAACCTAAAGCTCAAAATTCCCAATCAAGGTAGATTCAAAAGCAATTTATTCGCGCCAATCAAGAACTAGATATATTCAATTCCAATATTCTGAGTTGCTCTTTAACATGCAGCATTATTTAGTCAGATCATTAAAAATTATCTGCAGAAGAGGGACCACATTCAGAATATGTAGCTAACATCAAAATATGTCAGTGACTCTAGTCCAAAGATTTCATCAAAACATGACCACAATCACAATGATTGTGAATGGTCAACACAAACTTTTGTTCCAAAAATGTTTACAACTTTGGCAATGGTATTTAAATTTTGTAAAACCCATTCAAACCTTATGTAAACCAGTAAATTTACTCATATTGATACCATGATTCTTAAAAATCCATCCAAAACTATGAATCGCAATTCTTAGGTTTGAGCACAGCATTCGCATCTGACTTCTGCCGGTGTCAGCCTTTGAGCCAAAAACAGAAGGCATTACACAAATGATTTTTTTCCCCGTACACAGCATCTGTCAAAAGTCATTTCATCAAAGATGAACATAAATTCACCCACCTCAGAGCAAAGAGTGACCCTCCCTAAAAGAACAGAGTTCATGCTTATACAAGTCAAACCCAACGACAATTCAATAGCACTTTCTGTACAAAATCTGGTCAGATCTACTTTAATAATGGGGTTAAAAAAAGCCATCCACCTGCCACCAAATGCTTTGGCTTGGAAAGGAGACAAAAATTAGATAACATTTTTTTTTAACCCCTAATGAAAGACACTATGAGAAGAGAGCGTGGGTAGTTCGATCTTGAGGACTACGCTCGTAGACAAAGACCAAAGACAACTGAACTGTAATACTAACAATAAAAAATCACCAAATCACCAAGGAAAATGTCTGCTATATGAGGAAAGATCATTCCACTTTTATTTACAGGGAAAGACAAATCTATCAATTTTACTGCACTGACCTTCCTCTTCCTGTCACCACCCAATTCAAAGTGTTTGCATCTCTTGATGGGAAGCTGCTTTCTGTATTTGCATTCTGAACATTCCATACGGAGAACAATCTTCTTTGTCGTCTTGGCCTAAAATGAAATATAGAATTACAAAAAATGTCAAATCAAATTGCTAAAGGCAAAGTGTCTTCTGTTGCACAACTGAAACTACACCAGAGTTTTTTGTAATTTCAAGCTTATAATTATAATACTTTTCAATCTAACCCAACCGAAAAGTAATGTATTCATCAAATTATAAGCGGAATATTTATTTAATCTGTGGAGAAGAAAATTTTGATCATCCACTACAAATTAAGCATTTTAGGAAGTCAATCATTCAAGTATCTGGACTTGTCACAACTTGTCAGCCTTGGTCTAAAAGATGCTTACCACCACTGCTAAACCTGTCTGCCTCATCTTTACTAATTCTTTTAACCCTAAGACTAACAGAGTCCTCTGCGTTTCATAGGAAATGTCTTTTCCTTTAAAATAGTCACCATTCTAGGGTTATTAAACCCTGAGTCGTCTTACATGCCATTATTCTGGAGAGCCTCAAACTCAAATGTTTTTCAATATTATTATATTATAATCATTAGAGTATTAGAAGCCAAATATATTCGCTCCTTGTGGTAAAAAAAATATTCCAAATGGTGGGCTTTAAATATTATAAATTAATATCTAGAAAAGTTTTGAGGGTTTTTTTCTTCTTTTGCACCTGCTTGTACTTGTAATACTAATACTAACCTTTTTCCTGAACACAGGTTTGGACTGTCCACCGTATCCTGTCTGTTTTCTGTCGTAACGCCTCTTTCCTGAAATGGGAAATGAATGACATTTTTTTCTCTCCAATTCTTGGGTGATTCTATTTTGATTTACCATCCTACTTTCTATTGAGTCTAATGCTGAAAAAGTACTCACCACAGTTGCAACACCTTATTCGTTTGTATCAGACCTGTGTTTGTTATAATTGTGTGTGTAAGTGACTACTCACCACTGACACTATTGCATATTACTGTCACTTTAAATTCTAAGCTGGCACTATGAACACAGGTACATATGACTTTACCATTATCATAATAATTGAAAGTGCTTACTTTAGAGACCCTGGAGAATCATCGCGCACATGCAGGATCGAACAATGCACTCCTTTGTCTCATGTTGGCTATTTTTAGATTGCTAGTGTTTGTAAACGTATTTTGACCAACGACCAATCAAATGAAAGGATTTAAAATAGTATCCGTGAGAAAATCTGTGGTCTTGTTCGCGAGATACGTTTGTGTGAATATCGTAATTTACGAAGCTGTATAAAAATCGTCGAGCTGAAAAATTCTGACTAGTCTTAAACCTATCAATATAGATAGTTATTAATTTAGATTATTAAGTTGTTATATGGCGCTCATGTACATTTTACGCGTTCACGGGACACTCACTCGAATCGGTCAAATCCCTGATAAGCCGCCATTTTGGATTGGCTGTCAATTATCAATCAATCAAAATCGCACACACCCATCATTGGCTCAGTTTTGTGACGTGTACACAAAGTTGACAAAGCTAATTGACACATATTGAATATTGACATACTCAATTATTTCGGTTCCAAAAATGGATGCACTGTCAATACTAATTTATTGTAAAATGAAATTGTTAATAACTTCGCTTCTAATTGCAGTAGAAATAAAATTAAAAGTTTTCTTCTAGGTTTGCCATTGACTAGCCCTATTCATCTAGGTCTAGATAGGTGTGGCCCATATATATATAATAAATTAAGACCCCTAGTCTAGACTATATATATATTATTGTATGTCTACTAATACTAAGTAACAAGTAAGTAAGATTGCTAGCTACGGAATGTTAGTTACAGATCTGGACTATTTTTATTTAGTTAAATTTAGTTTAGGGCTAGACTAGGGCGTCTCCCATCGCCATTCTTCATGAGTTGTCACAGTATAGTCATATGATGAGTATAGTAGTACGAGTGTCACTAGTACTAGTGTATTAGTAGTAAGTAGTAGTAGTAGTAGTAGTAGTAGTAGTAGTAGTAGTAGTAGTAGTAGTGTCAGTCTAATCTGTTTTTCCATCAGCAGTATCCAGTCACCAGTCCAGTCACCAGTAGTGTCAGTGTAGAAACTAACTCCAAAAATAAACTCATTGTCAAGAACTAGAACAGAACCTTTGCCTTTGAATTGTATCTTATATCCAAGATACAAGGTCTTCTCAGCAAGAGTAAAACAGGCTCTATAACCATTCTAATTCTAGACCCATGCCCATGATGGCCAGGCCTCCTCCCAACACCACCGTCACCACCAGTCCAGTCAGTAAACAAATATCTGACACTCTGCATTATTATTATATTTCTTCCAATTCATCGGGAAATATAGCCACTGAGAACAGCAACCTGACACTTATTACATTTATAATAATGTGGCTACCAATCTAGATGTATATAATACTGTGCCAAGAGTAAAATGGACTTCAAATCCACTGTCATACAGTTACAGGAACACAGAGAACCAGTCCAGTGAGTGCAACACCGCACGATCACGAGTGCCACGAAATTTTACCTAAAAATCAAATCCAATTTACTCCTTTATTTGTGTGACTATCGTTGGTTCTGCAGGTCACTGTTATGTATGGAACAATGTGGGTAGAGCTTATGGACAAAACTAACACGACAAGTCGCTTAACTACACATAAATGCTAAGATACTTCCTGACACGCACCTAATAAATAAACAAAATGGCGGACGTGGTAATGATTCCGTTGTTCTTGCCACGTCAATGTCGCGCATTTGGGATCCCACGAATTCTAATAGAAGCTGCCCTGATCATGTGATTACAGTGGTTATTTATAGCTTCACGGCTAACTCTTCACTCTTCCATGCTGGAGACACTGTTAGGTAGACCTGACAGAAATAACAAGACGTGTGCGCGTAGTTTATTTTACTACTCGAGTACTCGCTCGGACATCCACAAGCGAATACTCCATTACGCGAGTGGTTGAAAATTTAACGATAGTGTGACATCTCTAGCATAGTTTACTAGAAAAAATGCAAAACAGGTGTGTTGGGGGCGATATGACCAAATTTGTTAAATATTTTATTTAAAAAAACCAATATTAAACAACAACATATAAAACAAAAATCAAACAAACTTTCGTAATATCGAATACTCGAGAATTACTGCAGAATTATCTATATTTGCTTGTAAAACATCGTATTGTTCTGAAAGCAAACGGATTAATGAAACGGATACAAATAGAAAGCAATACATTCATCCACTCTAGAACATGAATCAAGAATCTGTTACAAACACTGGTGCCTTGCAAGGTTGTTTAATTACCCATGCCCTTTTCTCAATCTGCACAAATGATTGAAGAAGCACCATGAACAACGTATCACTCATAACTCTTATCACAAACATAAATTATAGGCACTACAGATTTTGACGGACATATTGGCAATATCTTTAAGTTATTTTTAAAAAATGCATTTCATAAGGAAATCAAATAAGATTAAGGTCGACAAAATTCTAATAACACTATTTATACAGCTACCATTCAGAGCATGCTCAGTGGCGCTTTACAATGTAAAACAATTACAACATACAATATCCCTATATTCTCTATATATCTCTGTATATGATATCTCTATATTCACGTTTAAAGTACTCGCTATCTAGTTACAAACAAAAGACTACCTTCAGTGTAGATAGTAATGAGCAGCCAAGCGTACCAGCAAGAAAGATAATTTATTACATTATCTATTCGGGTCGATGCGACGGGCGCGGAAGACAGATGCACCGGTGGAGACAGTGCTGTACAACAGCCCGATTAATTAAGATTGAAAAGATATCCAGTGAGGGTATTGTGAAAAACAAATTGCGAATAATATGATTATAATGTTCTGTGTTTTAGCCAATATTACATCTAATTATATCCCCATATTTCATCTATAGTTGATTCATTGGACGTATATCATTCACAAAATCGACCATAAAATAATTTCTTCTTTAAATATTTGGATAAAATACAATTTGCTGTATCAAAATGAATGGGGCATCTGTTCATACATAGCACAAGTTTGGAATATTACTTGTAACTCCATGAGATGTCAAGAACGTGATAATTTATCGGAATTATTATCTTTTCAATTGGTCTTTGCATCCTGTCTCTATCTGTATGTAAATATGTCTTTTCTGGTTTTTTATTTCCACATTCTTTCTTTACATTATTTTCCTTTTTACAGTGGTATATGACAAATTATAAGTACACATGCCACACTCCGTTCATAAATGAAAAAAGTAGCTGGTAAAAACTGAAAATGACGAGAACAAATGCGAAAAGTCCGGTGACACGTTTTGGTAAGACTATTGGTATTGCTATTGAGTAATAGATAACAATCACTCTCTTCATTCGTGGAATCTCTTTTTGCGGCATCTGTTGTTCTTCTATTGTTTTAACCCATTGCCATGCACTGAGTTCATATCCGTTTCGGGTTGTGTGTTGTGTCTCAAGGACAACTCGACATCGGTAGCTTCAGCCAAGAACTAATAATTTTGTGGAATTTCCATCTAGATAAATGATTTCTAATTTCATGAATAGATCTGAAGTGAAAGTACGGAGTTTGACAAATTTTTGCCACGTGTTCTTTCATAATTAAAATTTCGAAAACAAAAAACAAAAAACAAACAAACAAAGAAAATAACAAAACAGCCCAACAAACCAACAGCAACAAAAACAAAAAAAAACAACTAACAAAAAACCCAAAACCGGGGGGGGGGGGGGGGGGGGGGGGGGGGGGGGGGGGGGGGGGGGGGGGGGGGGGGGGGGGGGGGGGGGGG
>JARFNW010139452.1:0-10505 GCA_031763155.1 Dirona albolineata | reverse complement strand
CTCTCTCTCTCTCTCTCTCTCTCTCTCTCTCTCTCTCTCTCTCTCTCTCTCTCTCTCTCTCTCCCCCCCCCCCACTTCCCTCTCCCTCCCCCCAGCCTTCAGCCACACCTCTCCACTTCAGAGTCAATTTCAAACCCTTCAGTTTAGCTGGAACCATCATATAAATTAGCATTTTTACTACAACAATACACAGCATTCCTTTAAGAATAACCTTGAATACAATAACATTGATTAGACATAACTTCATTGTTCACATACTTCCTGAATGATAATTATTCAGACTTGTAAACAGCCAACTCCCAAACTTACCGTATTATGGCATATTCAATAGCTTTGACGTGTGGAGTAAGGAAACTATGCAGCAAGAGGAAAGTCTTGTCATGTTGCATAGTTTAAGGGCTGTTTGCAGTAAATACAATATCCCAGAACAGGTTCAAGTAGCTTCCTAAACAGCCAATAAGTCACCATTAGATCAAGTCTTTCTCCTCCAACCAAAACCACTTGAATTTATTTTTAACTGTCTTATCAATTCATCGCAGATCGCCAGAGCGAACACCGAAAGTAATTGCCATACCTGACAATAACAAGGTATATAATATATGTCAAAACATCTTACTCACAACATAAGACTCAGTCACTGTGGTTGTATACTGTATACTGCATAGGAAACACTCTGCAAATTAATACTAACTCTGATCAAATAAAAAACAAGTCTAATTTATCTTGTTGCATAGAAAACTAATTTATCGGTGATGTACAGAATGAGAAGTCGGTGAAAGATCGTTGTTTTGCTTGCAGTAAGAAAGGGAAGGGGGAAGTGGAAAGTGGAAAATAAAAACGAGTCATATCGTTCAATTCGTAACTCAAATGTTTCACCTCCTTGGGGAATTATTTTCAGACAAACATTTTGGCAAATACAATAAAATAGAGGAATCTAGAAAAGAGTGGTGGAAAGCAAGAAATAATAAGGAGCTTAAAAATAGCAGGTCGGAACAGTTCGTCGCGATATTTCCGACACTAGTTCACCACCTCTCATTGCTCGATAGCCCGCGCAGTCATGCAGTGACAATGCTTGCCGTGTGACTCCTGACCCTTCCCGGTGAATCAAAGGTAACCTCTGCATGACACTGCAGGTGTGTTTGGAACTTTGTGCGTGTGTGGGGGGGGGGGGGGGTGCGAGAGCAAGAACGGAGTATGGGACCATTGTTATTAAAGGCTAACAATAACAAGCGTGATATACTTTTACTCTGTGGGCATCCAAAATGCATCAACGTTGGGGTCATTTATCAATTGGCACAATTCTGACAATGGGCAAAGAATTTACAGGTCTGATTATTATTCTCATAATAATGTAAGAAAAAAGATAAATACTTTGAAAACTGGTGGAAAACATTATATACCACAGGGACGCAGACTTCCAATATGTGAATATTTTGGATCAACATCTGTGATGGAATATTACAAAAAGGTAGGGCTGCTGGACAAAACTATTAATCAACCAGATTCACATTTTTGAAAAAGTTATTTGTGTAACAGTGATAAGCAAAAATATATTTCCCAAGCATCACATCGACACAGCTTTCTTCTCTGAGTTAACTGTGTCGAAGATGAAATAATACCTTTAACTTTAAGACAACAGGTTTAATATCTCTGCTATTCACGATGCATAAAATCAGCTAGCACTCGACTCATTGCCTTCTGCATACGCCGAGGTCAATAACATTAGAATAATATAACATGGTATCAGGTTTTGTAAATGGCCTTAGAAAAATACAACAATCTGACTCAAATAGGCTTTGAGTGGCTGCGAAACAAGTCTGGTTTTATATCCATATCTTGCAGGAGAAAATACTGAGCAATAAAGATCCGTACAGAAAATAAATAAAGTCTGCATTAAAATAAATATTTCATGGGGACATATAACACTTGTACACATTCTTCGATACAATTCAGCAATCCAGCAGTGTTGAAGAGAATACTGTGACAAAGTAAATTCGTTGCAAGAAGTTCCATTTCCATGTCAGGAATT
Source organism: Dirona albolineata (assembly GCA_031763155.1). Lineage (NCBI taxonomy): Eukaryota > Metazoa > Mollusca > Gastropoda > Nudibranchia > Dironidae > Dirona > Dirona albolineata. Next base: position 8,476 of record JARFNW010139452.1, on the reverse strand, counting down.
TTTACTTACTAATTTATCCACAAAAAGATCCACAATCTAGAATAATCCTTATTACAGAATTTAAACATTTTCACTATAAATGCTTTCATCAGGAGTGCTTTAACTTGTGCGGAGCCATTTGCGAAGGACCAAGAACTGAGTGATTGCATCCAGGAAATGAACAGTGATAGTGAGTTTGTTTCCGAAAGTAAGAACAAGAAGCCGTCTGGCAATCTGCTGTACCCGCAAACTTGACAAATCCGTTACTGTTGATGTTGTCCAGCTTGGTGTGGTGCTTGCGATGAGGTGGAACTTTGCTGGAATCTGTGCAGGCAAAGGAGCATTTGAGGCAGTGGAAGTGAGACGCCTTCTCATCAAATTCACAGTCTTCTCGTTGACAACTGACCGAAGCTCGATACTGTTGGAATTCTCCTCCCATCAGTTTGTCCAGGCGGTCGTGGCGGATGCTGTGCTGCATGATGCGAGACTTGTCACTGAAACCGTAACCGCAGTCGCTACGTAGGCAATGGAAGTGTGTTACAGTCTGTCTGTAAGAACATCGGATATGGCCGCAGTCTTCCCCACACCTTACTCGTTGGTAGCCACTGGGTATGTCTGTATCTTTTTTCCCTGACAACTTTCTCTGCTTCGGGGCCTTGGGAATGACTAAAGTATCAGAGTGAACAAAGTCGTCATTTTTGACTAAGCTCCGTTTCCGACCGGATTTTCTCGACAAAGAATGACACAATGTTAAACTGGACGAGGAATCGTTAAGAGACGACTCATTACTCTCATCCATTGCATCGTCAATCATCAGCAATGGCTGCTCCCCATCAGATTCGTAGGGATCCATGCTGCTTGCCACAGAAATAGCATCATTGCTCTTCTCCCCATTATCTCCATTACAAGCAGGGCTTTTACTTTCATCTTTACCCTCACTTTTTCCTATGGTCCACTGCGAGTTAACATTACTCATGACCAATTTGATTTTCTCATTTGCTCGGGGTGAGGATTTAACTTCCACTTCTTTCGCCTCAGCTTCCTTTCCTTTGGCCACCATATCGGTGAAGACGGAAGGCTGAAGATTAAGAGAGGATGACAATTTATCCTCCTCAGGGATTTCCACATTCTGCTCAGGCTTGGACACTTTGAAATTATGTTTGACTGTTGAGGAAGTCAAGTCGACTCCCTGTGATTGCACATACGTATATCCTGCATGATGACCGTCATCGCCCTTCCCATTTTGATCCGACTTCTTGAACTTAAATCCATGCTTCCCAATATGAACTCTTAGCCTTGCATGATCTGAAAACGCTTGGTTACAATCCAAGCAGTGATAATGGTCTTTCTTCTTCAATTTACAAAAAGGTCGACCACAGTTGGCCTCTATCGGATAATGCATGCGCTTTTTGAGGTTGGCCCAACTCAGCGGAGAAGTCATACCAGGTTGATGTAACAGGATGGTAAGGGGAGCGCTGGGCGTGAGTGTGGAGGCATTTGTAGGAGTTGAAACAATCGAAGTCGCTCCTGAGGCAGAAGTGGCATTTAGAACGGAAACTGGGTTTTGAATGAGATGTACCATGTTGGTGGTACCATAGACTCCTGTTTGCAAGAACTGGCCCTGAGGGGTGGAGATGATCTGAGCTCCTGGAATATTGACGACCTGAGGTGTGGCCATAGTTTGTTGGGAGAGGTTTCCCATGGGTACAATACTGGTTAGAATACTGGGTTGCTGGCCTTGAGATGCCTGAGCTAAAAGAGGAATAGAAGTTGACAACATGTTTACAGGAATGGGCATGCTCACCACGGCTGGTTGTACAACTTGGGCTCCCGTGGGTGTCGATATCAGCTGGCCGTTGTGTACAACACGAGCCATTTCTCCTGGGGCAGAAGAGGTGGATTGTAATATTTTAGTGGTCAAGTTTTGTTGGGGGACTGGAATTGATCCATTGGCCATTGATGAACCGGATAGTTGAGGCACATTGCCAGACAATATACTCAACGATGGAGAATTCTTAGATGACGATGCTCCTTTACTTAATATTTGTTGAGAAATGAGCTGGGACGGGCTTTGAGTCAGCTGGATGTTAGGAATTCCAGAAAGGGGGAAAAAAGTACCGGCTGATTTGATCACAGTTTTACCTTCGATAACACTCAAATCTCCTTCTTTGACAGAGTCATCTTGGTTAATTGAACAGTCGATGGGTGACATAACTGGTGATGCAATTTTCATTAACGACGGCGCTGGGCTCAAGATTGTTGCTAACCTCTTCACTGGACTAGGTGTCTTTGCTGCTGCTGGAGCGATAGGAACGTACTGATGCTTGCTTGTATTGGTGGAACTTTTGGGCGTACTGTTGGACTGAGGTATTGGACTGGTGGGTGTTGGAGGAGAGAGGAGGGCAGCTGCCGTGGCTGTGGGATGTTTCTTGTTGTGCTGAGACATGGTGCTGTGTCTAACAAACGAGTAATCACATCGAGGACGAACACAGTGGAAATGACGGTTGATGCGGTTATTATGGCAGTGTGGCCTTCGGCAGTCCACGACCCGTTCAAAGAATTCATAGCCGTCTAAAATTGTTATATTGTTGTGAAAGTCTTTCGCATGGAGGTTTAGGAAATCAAGACGATCCGTGGACATGTGGCAAAATTTCCTACCACAGTGGTAATGTTTATTCCCTCGAAACATGCAGTTTTTGTCAGTACAGTTCTCACTGCTATCAAATTTCTTAAATCCATTGATGATTGTACTGTGTTCAGAATATTTATTGTGCATGAACTCCAAGGTAGAATCTAGAATCTCTTTTTCCGTTAGATGAACTTTGGGAACTACAGGACGATCATAGCGTGGGTACTTTGGTGGACGTCCTCGCCTCTTCTGCAATGGATCCAACTCCAAGGCCAATTGCTGAGAGGAGGACGCGTTCTTGCTCTTATGCATGTAAGCCATTCCATACTCGTGGATGCGGTAATGCTCAAGCAAAGCAAACGTTGGGCCACTGTAAGGTATTACTTTATTGCAGTTTGCCTGAAAAGAGATGATGAAAGGAATGAAAGAAAGCAAGGCATAGATTCAAATTCAAACTGTAGATACAGCAATCTTGATAAGTTAATAGCATTTCAAAATTACTTCACTTTTTAAAATATTACTATACCTTATAAAAACACAAATATCTGACTAATACTTTTTCTATAACCCAAAGCTTCAAAATATACTGCGAGTCTTCAGGGCCTCGTTAACTAATTAACCATCATAACAACCCTGCACAAAAAAGGGAGATAACTAATTAACCATCATAACAACCCTGCACAAAAAAGGGAGATAAACAATTAACAATATATAAAAAGATAGGAACTAGGAATGGGATGACCACAAAAATAAAAAAAGCAGAGTAAAGAAAAGAAAACAAAAACAAAAACAAAAACAAAACAACAATTGAAAACGATTGAAAACCAAGCAGATGGTGAAAAATTACAGAGAGATCTTGATTCCCTACTCCAGTGGTCAAAAATGTGGCAGATGAAATTTCATCTGAAAAAATGCTTTGTAATGTTGGTGACAAACTCCAGAAACCCAGTAAAATTTGACTAAAACATATTTGGACAAATCTTAGAATGCGCTGACACCAATTCCCTATTTGGGTGTCCAACTAAACAAAAGCATGAAATGGAATAACCATGTTGAGAAAATAGTTGCCCAAGCAAATCGATGACTTGGATTTCTGCGACGAAATATGAATATGTGTCCAGAGAATGTAAAAGAACAGGTGTACTTTGCACTAGTTAGACCTATACTGGAGTATGCATGCACAGTCTGGGACCCACATCAGAAAACACAATTGAAAATGCTTGAACAAGTCCAGAGAACAGCAGCCAGATCTGTCACCAATTGCCGGTCAAAGGAACCAGGATGTGTCACAATAGCGTTAGAGCAGCTTGGGTGGACTACGCTTGAACAGAGACGCAAAGACAAACGGCTAAGAATATCCCACAAAGCGTTTCATAGTAACGATTCAGCAATACACATACCAGAATACTTCGAGAAACAAAACACAAGATACAACAGCAGAACTTACCACCAAAATAAATTCCGACTACCATTATACAAAACAGAAATACGGAAGAACAGTTTCTTCCCAAAAACGATCAGTGATTGGAATTCACTTCCTACAGAAATCACGGAAACATCACATCAGGAAACTTTTAATAGAATATTAAACATCTACGAAAAACACAATAGTGCTGATGCATGAATGATGTGTGGAATTTGCAGTGATGGGTGAGCCCGCCTTTAGCAAATTAGCGCATTGAAATTGAAATTGAAATTGAACAAAAACAAAAACAAGACACCCACTGTAAAAAAAAGTATGCATAATAATAAAAAATACATTACTCACCCAATTGCAATGATAATGCAGTTCTTTTTTGCTGTAAGGACAATTTTCATATTTGCAAGTTGTGGTCTCATCGCATTTGAAGTAGACAAGAGGGGTTACACTATCTTGAAGTTCATGAAACCTGGAATGAAAAAGATTGTATTATCTTACCTTCTGGGAACAAACAATTTTAAGATTCCCCGATCATTGTCAGTTTTATTGCTGATTCTAGACCCAAAAAAAATCACGTGGCGGAAAATTGGAAGTGTGCACTGAATCTCACCCAAGAAATGTCCATTTAACACTATGTTCCCGGAAACTGAACGGATAGAAACCCACTGCAATGGGTCCATACAATGACAAATAACCGCGTGTATTGGTTCCTGAAAAGCACTGACAGCATCTGCCCAAAAACTAGCATAATCAGACAATATAGCAGGACCAGCTTCATTGGCTTATTCAGGGCAAGAATCAAACCCTACGTATTCATTTCATATTTTTTTACCCTCCTAACTCACTTGATTCATTGTTATCTTTTTGTTCACAGTTATTGCTCCAATTTGCAACATGACTTCCATATTTTGAAACATTTGGATTGCCTCACATTTCTTTGGGTAAGGAATTATGTTTGAGGTAACAACAAAACTAATTCCAGAAACGACCTTAAAGTATCAGTTGATGCCCTTTGCTTTGGTATGCGGTTCAGTTGCTGAGTTGAATGGTTCTCTGAACCTTTCTGAGTGTATGGTATGAGACCCTGTCTCACAAGGCAACGCCATTGATTTGATCTTAAACTGTCAAAGTGGTGGCATGGCTCAGTGGTAGAGTCGGTTTGCTTTTGTCAGCAAGGCGTTGTTGTCGTGGCAGGCATAGGTTCTATCCTTCTTTTATTTCTTTTTTTTTCTTTTTCTTTTTTTTTTTTTTTTGTCTCTCACGGGCACTGTAACATTTTCACACTATTATTCAAACAGTTGAGAACATTTTTCAGAGGTATGTCGTTCCTTACCTGGCATGTCCCCGGACTCCATCCTTCGACTTGAATGTGACCTGACAGCTTTCCACCCGGCAGTGGTAGTGGTCCTTGTACAGGCATGCACATCTTGAGAAGCAGGCGTCATTTGCTGTGTACCTGAAAGGGAGATATTGGAAATGGTTTATAACAAAAAGCAGCACTTTAAAAATGAAAAGATCAAAGGGACACCTTTCCATATAGTAGGTACCATGTATTCATTATAGTACAAAATATAATTGTGCAACAAATCATTAACTGTTAACTATAGCTTTATATTTCAAGAAAACGACAAATTCATTTAAAACTCAAAATTATGAAATCATATGATCTATATAAAAAGACAAAGAAGAAAAAAGCTTTGGTTGAAGTTTACGACCTAAGGAAAAAAAATATTTTAAAAATTGTTTGAATTCTGAAACTTGTGTCTAAACTGTGTATGCTGTAACAATATTTTGTTATTGTAATTGATAAAATTCATAATCCTGACTTGAATTATTTAAATTTCTCAAATAAAACAACATTCACAAACGTTTGAGAATTTGTTGCCATTATCCAAAGTTGCGATTAAGCGGAATTGATAAAAAGGATCAGGGTAGGTACTAATTGTAAGTTTATCCTTTTCCCCCTTAGTTTCTACAGGCTTGGTTCCACCAATAATAAGTTATGGCCTCATTATAAATGATTGCTTTTGTTGTTAAATGTTGTTTGGTTGTTTGTTTGGTCGGGGTACCTTTGGCTTCTTTTTTGTTTGTTGATTCCTTATTTTACTTTTGTTTTAAAAAAATAACGTTTTACAACTTAGTGAGAGTTATTTCTTCTATCTTTGCTATAAAAGATAACCTGGGGAAATGCAAAGGTCTGGTTAGAAAATTCAGAATGATAGTGGGATAATGTAATAATGCCAGTGAGAGACAAGAACAGAAAATAGAAAAAAGAGTTTCGTCAACCGGGGTAATGGAATCCATGCCTGCCACGGCAACACCGTCTCCCCGTGAACAGAAAACCAGCCCACTACCTCTGAGCTAATCCGCCACCCAATTAGAGCAACACGAGGATATCCCTAAAGACTGACCGTGCCAACCTCACTAACTAAAGAAAGCAATAACAGTGAATAAAAAAAGGCTTCCAAAGGAGACAAATTACATTTAATAGACGTTTCGTCTATTAAATGTAATTTGTCTCCTTTGGAAGCCTTTTTTATTCACTATTATTGCCTGTATTTTACTGGCTTCCAGCAGCCTCACCACGTTACTAACTAAAGAAAGGCATTGCAGGCGTCTCTTGGCTAAAGAAATGCCGACCTAATTAATCACTGACTCTTTCCCAATGGTCTCCAAACAAAAGGTAAGTCCACTTTCTAACTCAATTAATCTCAACCAACCCAGTCTTGCGGATTGCTTCAAAACAAAAAGGGCCATATCTCACTTCAGGCTGTGCGGAGGCAAACAAACAACATTACGTTGCTATGACGGTGGTGTGAGTCAACTGTTCATACACAGGCAAAGTCAAGGAAGACCACAGCCTGAGGTCACCTCTTATCGCTATTCCCAAAGGGAGAGAGCACTTGGGTGTTGTGACTGTATTGTTTGTGATCAACAATTGGAAAATGACCAGCAGTGGTTTTTTGGTTATGCTTGCCGATATGGTCAGTCGTGAAATTTCATGTCAGGTGAAGATTTTTAGTTTAATATCTTTTTTTATTTTTTTTTATTTTTACAAATCAGGTCTCTCAGTATTGTGATTAAGTTGAGGGAGATGCAAAAGCAGAAATTGCAATTCGTTGACTTTTCCACCAAATTAATTTTGATTTGTTTTTTGGGGGGGTTTGGTTTTTTTGAGGTTTTTTTTTGTTTTTCAATGTTACAATCTAGCTGCAGTTGCATTTAACTGAATTATGATTAAGTGAAATGGATAGTAATTTGAAATATCGTAAGAATTTGCTTTGAAGCACTGAACAAACTGATGTCATTAAACGATATATCCTTGATATAAGAAAGGCAATGAACAGTCATAGACGAAGAACTTTCTTGGTCTTACCTAATCAGATATTTCTTCCAAGACTCGTCTCTCTCCTTCTTTTCTGAAGTCAGCTTTTGAGGAATACGGAGTCCCAAGATTTGGCCCTCAGCAGTGGCTATAACATGAGGAGCCGACAGTGACTGAGCCGACGACTGTAGTTGTTGGACGATGTCCTGTGTCATTCTTGAACTCGAATATGACTGATGTCGTCCCTTCAATACGGGCTCATCCATCTCTTCTTCCTCAGACTCATCCGCAATGTGCACAACATCCTCCTTCGGCTCCAATGAAGATGATGTGACAAACTTGTCATCGTCCATTGAACCTCGAAATCCATTCACAAGAATTGGTTCTTCTTCTTGAGTGTAGTCTTTATCATCATCGTCATCATCATCATCATCATCGTCATCATCATCATCCATCTCATCATCTTCATCTTCAACATAATCATCTGTGTTATCCGGCTCACTTTGAGATTCTCTTTTCACATTTCCAAGGTTTTCCAATGTCTCTATTTGTTCCATGCCCGGTTCAGATTTTATAAAATTGCTTTCGATCTTTACTTGTTTCAAATCGTTGTTGGTCCTTGTCGTCATCCACCGTTTACTCCCCAGTGAAAGATCCTCAGCTTCTTCACAGTCCATAGGCGGCGTTTCTTCAAATTTCACACAGTTTAGAGGCAGGGCCATGGTGTGCATTTCATCCTGACTCGTTTCGTCACTAGAGGCGTCCGTGGTAATACTGACCTCTCCGCCTTTCTTTTTGGTCAAATTAAGAGCCAACATACTACTCTCTGGCTCATTCCTTGACGACAAGTCTTGTGGTGTCTGCACGACTGGTTGTCTGGAGCTAGCAGCTACTACTGGGCCTGTTGCCTGAAAAAAAAATAATAACATGTTCTGTTTAAAAAAAACCCAGCTCTTAATTAATGATTTTATAGAAATAAAAATTGCTAATTACAAAATTATTTTTTGTTGTTGTTATTGTTTCATCGATTTCAGGACTACCCCTGAGAGAACAATGCTTTAGTTAGAATACTAGCATACTGGATGGGAAGGACAACAAATTTCACCCCCCCCCCCCCTCCCCA
>JARFNW010139441.1:0-10508 GCA_031763155.1 Dirona albolineata | reverse complement strand
TCTCTCTCTCTCTCTCTCTCTCTCTCTCTCTCTCTCTCTCTCTCTCTCTCTCTCTCTCTCTCTTTATATATATATCTGTCACTTTGGCCTATTTTCAGCTTGTAATATATATTTTGTTTGTTTGTTTGTTTTCTCCATCCAACCATCCATACATCTATCCATTCACTTATCCATTCAACCAACCAGCAACCCCTTCTACTCACACAGACAAACACATTCACACGCACAGAGAAACACATTCACACAGACACATACACACACAAACACACACACAGACACACACAGGCACACACACAGACACACACACAAACACACACACACACACATCCACACACACACACATGCGCACACACTCGCCATTCAAGGGGAGACAACCTTTCACCAGTTAAAAACAAAAAAAATCCCCCACTTTTGACACGATCCCTAACGGGCAAATGAGAATACCGGAAGCAGCGTGTGACTTTAGTTAAATCATTAGACTTACCTCCCATTCCTCCGGACTTGCGTCTAAATATTATGGACTGACCTAATTCCACTATATATGTGTCACTCCCCCCCCCCCACCCCTTACAAATTGCACTATAAGACATTTAAAAAGATCTAAATTCAAAATATGAAATCCAAAGAACTTCCAATAAAAATGTACTCAGCTAACGTAGCCATATGGATTTTTGCATGGACATAGAACAAGCCCCCGCACATATTGTCAAAAGAAATTAGTTCGAAACATTGAACCATTAAAACGTTATCGCAAGTGTTCAATATTACGTCCATTTCTAGCAATGCACATTTTTCGAATAAGAATGAAACGGATGAAATATGGAGATTAATTCATTATCCATCATCACACTCATCTGTCTACAACAGACAGGGAAAATGGATGGTTTGATAGATGGACGGATAGATTTGCCATTCATTCACCCATCCGTCTATCCGTCCATCCATTCATTCATTCACCTGTCCATTCATCCACCCATCTATCCAACCATTCACCCATCCATCTGGCTTCCCAACAATCTGTCCATCAATTCATCCCCCTATCCATCCACCCATCCATCCATCCAATCATCCATCCATCCGTCCGTCCGTCCATCCATCCATCCATCCATCCATCCACCCATCCATCCATTTATCCATCCACCCACCAATCCATCCATCCATCCGTCCGTCCGCCCATCCATCCAACCATCTATCCATCCATCCGTCCATCCATCCACCCATCCCCCTATCCGTCCACCCATTCATCCATCCACTCATCCATACATCCGTCTATCCATCCCTCCATCCATCCATCCATCTATCCATCCATCCATCCATCCACCTATTCATCCACCCATCCACCCATCCAGCCATCCGTCCATCCATCCATCCATCCATCCGTCACCCAATCACCCCGAAACAAAAAACAACATCTTGAGACACGAACGGGTCAGAGTAAACGAGAAAACCGGAAGTTTCCTGTGGCCTGGAGCAAAACCATTAGAATTATCTCCCCTCCATCCAATCTGTTCAACACGGGGCCGCCATCTTGTTATAGATTTCTCTTATATTTCGTTTTGTTTGTTTTCCTTTATCTTTTTGTCTGTTTTGTTTGTTTTTTCTTTATCTCTTTGTCTGTTTTGTTTGTTTTTTCTTCTTTTCTAATCCATTTCCTCATCTTCATTCTTGTTTCTTACATGTTTGAGTGTTTTCAAGTCTATCTCGCGTCGCGTCGCGGGATTTCTAAAACCGAGAAACAGACCTGTAAACCATTTTTGATCCTCGTCATATTCAAGTTACTGGGTCCTCTTCAAAGGTTAATAAGGTCAATAAGGTCAATAAGGTCAATATCCCAGCATACAATTTCACTAGATTCACATTTTTTGTCCCCACTTGAAAGAGATGGGGGGTGGGGGTGGGGGAGGGAATATTCTCTTATCATCTGGTCGAGTCAACTCCTCGGACATTGGAACGTCAGGTCTTCCGGTCCTTCATACAGGTCTCCAGTTCTCTTGCAGTCAGGACAGTGTCTTCCCTTAGCAGGTCTACGTAGCAGAACTGTGGAACTCCACGTTCTGAATGCCCATGGGTCGGCTCCCATAAAATGGTGCTGCTAAGTGGGGCGTGGCGGCAAACCTCAGCCTCCTGTTGCGTATCTTGATTGAGAGTTTTGGGATGTTGTTCGACGACTATAAACCAGTCACAGAAAATGACAAAATTCAAACTTCGGACTAGTCGGAACTGGATAAAAAACCATCCATCCATCCATCGACCTATTCATTCATCCATCCATTCATCTATCCACCCATCCATCCATCCATCCACCTATTCATCCATCCATCCACTGATCCATCCACCCATCCACTCATCCACCCATCCATCCACCCATCCATCCACCCATCCACCCATCCATCCATCCACCCATCCATCCATCCGCCCATCCATCCACCCACTTACCCATCCACCCATCCATCCACCCATCCACCCATCCATCCACCCATCCATCCATCCACCCATCCATCCATCCATCCACCGATCCATCCACCCATCTACCCATCCACCCATCCATCCACCCATCCATCCATCCACCCATCCATCCACCCATCCATCCATCCATCCAACCATCCATCCATCCATCCATCCACCGATCCATCCATCCATCCATCCACCCATCCATCCATCCATCCATCCATCCATCCATCCACCGATCCATCCACCCATCCACCCATCCATCCACCCATCCACCCATCCACCCATCCACCCATCCACACATCCATCCACCCATCCATCCATCCACCCATCCATCCACCCATCCATCCACCCATCCATCCATCCATCCACCCATCCACCCATCCATCCATCCACCCATCCACCCATCCATCCATCCATCCATCCACCCATCCACCCATCCACCCATCCATCCATCCACCCATCCACCCATCCACCCATCCACCCATCCACCCATCCATCCATCCACCCATCCACCCATCCATCCATCCATCCATCCACCCACTCATTCCGACATTCGACTCACCGATACATTAATTTGTTATCTGATCCCTATCGCACTGCGATTAAACAGTGTAGGGACCAGCTCTGTGTCTGGCCGAGAACAATGCACCGAACAGAAAGCATCGATGCACAGACCCAGGTAAAAAGTATCCAGGTCAAGTGTAAGACTGTGCCCCACTAGTACACATGGCCTGATGCAGAGCTGGAAAATCTATGGATCAAGATTTTTAAGGCAAGCAGGGCATCAGCCCACTGTGCCAATAATCCTTGTTTGGTACACGAAGCAATGCATTGCTCAATATTACCCATATAATCTTGACCACACAGCATGGTATTGTAACATCAGGTATGTAACCAATAGCTATAGAAACTGTAGAAATGTTACCAGAGATGCATATTGTCTCTAGACATACGAACCCCATTGTTACTTACCTCCTTAGTCCTCTTGGTGCCAGGGGGCTCATAAGGCTTCTACAAGGTATTTCCAATCCAGTCCCATTGTAGGGTAGCGATATTATCATAACTCTGTTGGTAGCCAGTCAGTCTGCTGCTGCTGCTGTTGCTGTTGTCGACGGGGCGTTGCTGCCGCTGCAGGCATGAGGTTCGATCCCCCCTTTTGACAATGGTGTTTTTGATTTTGATTTCTTTCTATTCTTGTATAATATTATATTATTGACTCTGGCACTTCAACATCTTTTTTTTACCGTCTCTCCAAAATGTGTACACACCATGCATGCCAGATTTCTCTCCATCCATCTGTTCGGAAATTGGCGCCGGCGCCAGACACGCTCTCAAGAAATAAACAACAACAAAATGACGACACCAAGTTGTAAACCCGTGGACGAATGTGACCCGAACACACGCATCCTGATCATAATCATAATAATAATGATAATAATATGTGAAATGATAACCCATACATTGTTCTGGTTGGGCCTTGCAAGCTGCTGGGATGCCAATTTGGCTTTTTTAAGGGCCAAATTATTGTTTGTGTTAGACGTCCGTTCTCTTGTCGTTTGTTTCTTTGTTGATTTGTTTTTCGGAATCATTTAATATAGTAGTTATTTAACCCAAGACATAAAACGTTGGTCATTTTCACTTTAAGAAATGTTTTTATTTATTTATTGATGGATTGATTTATTTATTGATTTATTGATTGATTTATTGATTTATTTATTTATTTATTTATTTATTTATTTATTTATCTATTTATCTATTTATTCATATATTTATTTATTTCTTTCTTTATCTATTTACTCAGTTATCTCCTTCCTTTTTTTGATTTATTTTGTTCATAAATTGGTTTGGGTTTTTTTACTTTTTGTTTATTCATTTATTTTAATTTTTTATCTGTATATTTATCTATTGCACTTGGTTGACTTTTGAAAATGATTAGACGTGGTCATCTTTATCTACATCTGTTTTTTAACCTCCTAATCAGCTTGTTTATTTATGATATGTTATCTAAGCGTAAGGGTGCAATCGGTGCTGAACATAGAGCTATCAACAAGGAGTTGATTGACCCATTGCCTCTAGTTTGTATTAAGTTGTTGTTTATCGAGTTCCCTTTATACAGCAAAAATAAGTGTAGGGGCCAGACATGTGTCAAGCTCTGAATGAAGGGTGTACATGACAAATGGAAGTTAATCCAAATGACAACAAGGACTAACACAACTCATCACCTTACACATGGCTAGAAAGAGTCTGCATCAGAAATTAAAGACGAGCATGTGATGAGCCCACTGCGTGTTTGTATTTAGTCTTTACTGAAATTGAATTGCCTTTTTGTGCCAAACGTGTTCAGGCCTCTTGAGTGTTTTTTGTTGTCGTTGATGTTCTGTTTTGTTGGATGCTTGTTGTTTTGTTTTTTGTTTGTTGTTGTTGTTGCTTTGTTTTGATTCATTCGGTTTGTTTGTTTGTTTGTTTGTTTGTTTGTTTATTTGTTTGTTTGTTTGTTTGTTTGTTTGTTTGTTTGTTTGTTTGTTTGTTCGCTTGATTTTGTTTTGTTATTATTAATATTTTTTGGGGGGTTTTGTTTGTTTGTTTATTTGATCGTTATTTTTGTTGGGTTTTTTTGTTTTGTTTTTGTTTATTTTTATTTTTTTGTTTGTTTGTTTTGTTCTTCTTTGGTCTCTCTAAATCAGCTCTTATTCAGATGATATTACTTAAATTTTGTATGTACGTATCTAAATTATCTGGCCACCCTGCGTTCCGTGTGTGTATATGTGCGAATGTATGTGTGTGTATGTTTGAGTGTGTGTGAGTGTGTGTGTGTGTGTGTGTGTGTGAGTGTGTGTGTTTTGAGGGGGGACGAGGTATCATCCATCTGGAAACACTTTATTTTCTTTGTTTCCTTGTATTTTGTATTTCTTCCTACGGTGTAGTCATCCCCACCCCAAGCTGCTCGTGTCGGACCATATGGAAATAGTCTGTTCTACTCACTCACAACTCACACTACCGGCCTATCTACAACACCATGCCCGATATATTATATTATACACCTGTACTTTGGCATTGTACATCCGTGTTTATTTGTTCGGCGAGTCACCTCCCCAATAACATACCCCCCTCGGCGTTGAAGGGTTCAGCCCTGTGACAAGCACTGAATGCCACACAAGGTACTAACTCATCGTAAAAATATAGAGCACGACTAACAGAAGAAAAGGAAGATTAAGACTCACACATACTCAAAATAGCAAACAATATTTTAATACACTTATCTATTTATCTAATTTATTTATTTTTTATTTTTTTTAACAATTAATTTTGTATCACAAGATTTAAGAGTTATCATAATCTGTCCTAACTTCTTTTGAATCCTTATTTTGGTTTCCGATCTTCGACAGTTATGTTTTTTCAGAATTGATAGTAGAGAGAAAATCAAGGAACAGCAATAAAACAAAAAAAACCCAAAAAAAACAAAAATCAAACAACAACAATAAATAAACAAACAAAAGAAGAAAGAAAAAAAAGTAAACAGACAAACAACAATAAATAAACAAACAAACAAACAACAACAACAATGAATAAACAAACAAACGAAGAAACAAACAAACAAAAAGCAAGCAAACAAACAATTCACAAACAGGGCAAACAACAAACACTGTAACAAACAAACGAACGAACGTACAAACAGGCAACCAAACACAAACACAACAAAAACAACAACAACAAAAACAACAACAACAATACACCCAAGAGACGTTTGGAAAACCGTCGTCAAGCTAAATTGGATCTGGAGGAGACAACTCACTTGAGGAAGTGACGGCAATAGATAGACAGACAAAATAACAAAGGTACAAAATGTGTCCCAGGTGATCAAAAGAGGAGTAAATGTGACAAATGAAAAGTGAAGAGACGAACTTGACAGATTTTTTAAAACACTTACATTGCCTTCAGACCGAAGTGGTGGTGGTTGTGGTGGTGGTATGTGGTGGTGGTGGTGGTGGTGTTTGTGGTGGTGGTGGTGGTGGTGGTGGTTGTATGGGGTGGTGGTTGTGGTGGTTGGTGGTAGTGGTTGTGATATGTGGTGGTGGTGGTGGTTGTGGTGGTGGTGGTGGTATGTGGTGGTGGTGGTGGTGGCGGTGGTATGTGGTGGTGGTGGTGGTTGTGGTGGTTGTGGTGGTGGTTGTTGTGGTGGTTGTGGTGGTGGTGGTGGTATGTGGTGGGTGGTGGTTGTATGGGGTGGTTTGTGTAGGTGGTGGTGGTTACGGTATTGATGATGATGATAGTTGTGGTGATTGTGGTGATGATGTTGACGATGACGATGGTGGGAGGGGGGTGATGATGGTGGTATATAATAGTAGTCTTGAGTATTCAACATTGGCGTGCAATGATCGGGAAATCCCGTTTGTTTTCAACGTTGTTTGACGCGGTATGTTCTACTCATGGCGTCCTCTGGGAAACCCAAACAAACTGTTTACACCAATTTCACTGAAGGCTTCATGCTTATACATAGATAAAATTATGGCTCAACCAAAATAGCATAATATACACTTGGAGCAATGTTCCATTAGAACAGAGATAGGATTTGATAATATAATGCATTAGGAAACGCAGAGACCGAGTTGGTATGTCAGGGGCATGAAGGTATGAAACGTTGTGGTAAGGTGGAAAGGCACGTGAGAATATGGGGGAGGAAAATATGAATGTAAACACGAGGGGGGGGGCGGTGAGGGTGTGGA
Source organism: Dirona albolineata (assembly GCA_031763155.1). NCBI lineage: Eukaryota > Metazoa > Mollusca > Gastropoda > Nudibranchia > Dironidae > Dirona > Dirona albolineata. The sequence goes on along the minus strand of JARFNW010139441.1, from coordinate 3,333 downwards.
GTTGATGGGGTTGGGGTGGTTGGTGAGGGTGTTGGTGGTGGCGGTGGTTGTGGTGGTTGGTGGTGGAGGTGGTGGTTGGTGGTGGAGATGGTGGTTGGAGGTGGTTGTGGTGGTGGAGATGGTGGTTGGTGTTGACTACTGTGGTGTGGTTTGTCGTGGTGTGGTTGTTGGTGGTGGTTGTGGTGGTGGTGTTTGTTATGGTGTGGTGTTCATCAAGTCTTCATTCGGATTTCGGACGAGGCTTGTGACAAAATGTGTTAGTTTGTCTGTGCTTTTCTCCCCAAATTTACTGTCTACATAGACGTTGACAGGTTCCCATTTTACTGGTGGGTGGAGTAGGAGGGGAACAAGCAGTTTTGTCAGGACTTGGATTCAAACCCAAGTCACCTGCATGTCAGCAAAACACTCTACATACTGATCCACCATTCCAGGAAGTAATTTCATCCCATGACTTTCATCGTACACCCCATGCCCCCTTGGCAGTCCATTTGGTTTTTACATTTCTAATACAAATTGTCATTCTCCCCTTGACCGATGGAATCAATTGGAATGGAATCAATCGGAATGGAATCAATTGGAATGGAATCAATTGGAATGGAATCAATTGGAATGGAATCAATTGGAATGGAATCAATTGGAATGGAATCAATCGGAATGGAATCAATCGGAATGGAATCAATGGGAATGGAATCAATTGGAATGGAATCAATTGGAATGGAATCAATTGGAATGGAATCAATTGGAATGGATAGTTATTACCAGAAACCCTGCACATGTCAAATACAACTTTTTGATCCCAGGTTGGGTTTGAACTGGTTTGGTGAAAAAGGCTTTTTAAAATGGTTGTGCTAAAATGTATCCACCTCCCCCTCCCCCCTCACTCAATCTTCCTCAGGACTACAGACAAAAGAATAAGTTGGACAGATCCGATAACATCGAGATACGAATGGTGAGTATTCACGTACATTATGGACACGTTCTACCAATCATACCCTGGGAAGCTATTTTATATTCATTCTACTAACTCGTATTACTATGTTGTTACGTTAGATTTCAATGAGCGCTTGTATGGTAGTTTCCAACAGTTTGTTCTCATCAGAGGAATACGCAAATGAATAAAGATTTGATGTAATGGCTGTAGGGTTTTTGACTTTAGATGCAACGTGGTTAGTTTATTCATCTTGACAAAATACTCTTGACTTTTATCATGATATTTTGAAAACAAATATTTTCATAGGCTCTGTTTCGTATAAGTAATGTTAACCACAGCCCCGAGCAAAATGTTTATATTTCTGAAATTAAAAAAAAGAAAAGAAAAGTCCTTAGAATAGATTGAAAGCTGATAGGATGAAATGATAATGATAAAATGATAAAATCCAATGACCAGACAGAGACAGCTTTGAATTCATCAAATGCAATTCCAGACATGAATTGCCACTTTTGTCTTCTTCACGATACGGAAAGTGGGTCAAGCATCAGGTCTATGGGTTGGAGGTCTCAACAGACGTAGTCATATGTTAATGTTTACATAGCCCTTTTCCACGATCATCACCAGCTCAAAGCACTTTACCGCAGTAGCACATTTACCGCGGGAAAACATTGGAATACTTGATACCCCAAACACGACCAATTAGGGTAAGGGTCAGGGTTAGGGTTAGGGTCAGGGTTAGGGTCAGGGTTAGGGTTAGGGTTGGGGTCGGGGTGGGGGTGGGGGCTAGGGCTAGGGTTAGGGTTAACAAGGACAACACTGCTTCCAACAAAAGGAACCTCCAGATTTAACGTCTGCCTCCAATAGGGCAAGTTAAGCAGTGTAAAGTGTCTTGCTTACCTAAGGACACGAACGTCGGTGAGCCAATCCATTTCATTATGAATATGTAGTCATGACGGTTTTAGATCCCAAACGATCACCCATCCATTCACTAGATACGATAAACGTTGCTTGGCAACACCAACCGTCAAGTTGTGTTCACGATTCAGACACACTGTTTGTTATAGCCCACGTACATTCAGCAGGTTATTGTTATTGTTATTGTTATTGTTATTATTTTCTATTCTTACATATATAATAACAACGTTTCCTCAATATATTTCTCTTAACTCCTCCGTACTAAATGAACTTTGTAAGCATTTCCCTTTAAACATGACCATTATAATATATTCATATATTCATTCTAAAATAATAGAGGTAAAACATTTTATCTTATTTTTAGCATCAACCAAAAGCCCTTTTCATTTTCTATTCCAATATATAAATGTTTTTTGGTTGTGTTCCTAACTTTTAAATCATTGGCTACTTGCTTTGTGTATTGTGTTTGAGAAAAGTTCAAGTTATATCAAGCCATGTGTTTGTTATATCAAGCCATGTGTTTGTTATATCAAGCCATGTGTTTGTTATATCAAGCCATGTGTATGTTACTCTTTTAAAAATCTTAATTTTTCTAATGTCTTCATTCAAATTGATATTTCTCTTTTTTTACTTCAGAAAATTGCAGATGTCACATCTTTTCTTTTCCCCATTTTTCCATTTTTTCTGCATTGAATGCTGACATGTCATTTATCACTGATCGAAAACTATCAGTTTGAAATTCATAAAGGCCATTCTATATTTGGAGATATTGCTCAAAACAACGCTGAAACAGATTTACTGAGCATTAAAGTTGGAAAGCACAGCTTCAGCATTTTTTTCGGTACTTCCAGAATAGCAATGGCGTGGAGATGGCCAAGTGGTTTGGGACAGCAGACTCTCGTGGTGAAGGTTCGTGGGTTCGAATCCTATCCCAGCCACTTCGTCAGTTTTCTTGGGCAAGAAACTTTACTCCCATTGCCTCTCTCGACCCAGGTGTAAACAAAGGTACCAGCTTACAGCCGGGGAAGTAATCTGTGATAGACCAGCGTCCTATCCTACATGTTGTCACACCACTGAAACCAGGATAAGCACCGGCTCTATTGACCTCAAAGCTCTCCTCAAGGTCGTTACTTACTGTCGCCAAGTAGCAAGGTGCATGAAAAAACAAAACAAATGACTTACACGACGTCTTGAACCCATGCCAACAACCAACGACTCAGTGGCCTTAGATCGCGGGCATTCAATTGGTGGGGCTATATTTCACCATCATCAACCGAGTCTTTTTGACAGGCGTGGCCTTCCTGCTTCTTTTCCTGTCTCCTCGCTCAGTCTCTAGATAACACCAGTGGCTTCAAAACTGGTCAACTTGAAACAAAAATAATGAGATATTGGGTCTCATAAGAGTTGGGTTTGGGTCTCATAAGAGTTGGGTTTGGGTCTCATAAGAGTTGGGTTTGGGTCTCATAAGAGTTGGGTTTGGGTCTCAT
>JARFNW010139419.1:0-10510 GCA_031763155.1 Dirona albolineata | reverse complement strand
TGATGATGATGATGATGATGATGATGATGATGATGTTGATGATGATGATGATGATGATGATGATGATGATGGTGATGATGATGATGATGATGGTGATTATGATAATGATGAATATAATAATTATATTAATAAGCCGACTCAGACGTATCATTTGCGACAGGGGAATCGATTCTTTGCCTTGGCTGGGTTAGTAGATGGAGCAGACGTTTCGGATTTCCCCTTTCTCAATGGTACAAAGATACATGTAAAATGGGTATGTGGTGGTTGTTTGGTTGGTTGATTGGGTATGTGGTTTGTTGGTTGGGTATATGGTTGGTTGGTTGGCTGGATATGTGGTTGGTTGGATAATTGGGTATGTGAGTGGTTGGTTTGTTTGGTATGTAGTTGGTTGATTGGGTGGTTGGTTGGTTGATTATTTGGGTATGTGGTTGGTTGGTTGGGTATGTGGTTGGTTGGTTGAGTATGTGGTTGGTTGGTTGGTTGGTTATTTGTTTGATTGGTTGGGTATGTGGTTGGTTGGTTGGTAGGTTGGTTGGTTGATAGGTTGGTTGACTATTTGGGTATGTGGTTGGTTGGTTGGCTATTTGGTTGATTTGTTGGGTAAGTGGTTGGTTGAGAATGTGGACCAACTTGCTGGGTGCTGGCGCATCCCTAACCGGCCACTCCCCGTGCAATCTCAAGCAATTCACCACACCCCTTGTTACATCTAACAACAAATATATAGCCTCTGCTTATCTACTCTATTTGTTCACCTGACCTCTTGCTTTTTGTCATCAATGTCATTTTCCACCCCAAAGCAATACTACTTATAGTTTTTTTTTTCTGACCAACAGGTCCTCACTCCCTCGCGCCCCCACTCCAACCCCATCCATGTTTTACTTGTGATTGTTTCTTCATTATTTTTCACTCGACAAAAGCCTTTGGTCGAAACATCGCTGCTTTGAGCTGTCAATCACTGAATTTGATCTGCATACTCTATACTATACTCTATATTCTCACTTTGGACGAATAATAGATGAATACAGATGTTGGTATATGGATGAATATATAATATTATAGTATTATGTGGATAAGTAATCGAACAAAAATTACTCGAGCGTGTACTCGAATAATCTAAAACTACTCGATACAGTTAATACTCATGCGATCAACTACTTCCATTGACTACTGGTGATGTAAACAAATATGGCTGACGTACAAAAAGTTGTGAGTAACCACCCATGTTCCCATCAATGTTGTTGAACACCGCAAAAGATCAATTCAGGCTTGATTTTTGTTATGTGTGTGTATGGCTAGCATCCAGCTCATATAACCAGACTTTTGAGAATCTAAATATCTCTACACCTACACTACAACAACGTCTCTGCCCTAAGTTAGAAGCTAAGGCTACTCATTCCACCAATCATCAGTCATCAGTCAGCCATCCATCATGAATGAATCACTCATTCATCAGTCTCAACCTGGTGGACTCTCCCTACTCATCATACTTTGACTTTAGTCCTAGTCTTCTACTACTACAGTCCCTATGCCTCGTCCCGACCAGTGTCCACGGTCCAACCACCGACCACGTCATTTTTTTCTCTTACTCTTCTTACTCTTACACTACACTACACATTGATACATGATGCCCTTACAGACAGAGAGAACGTTAACATGGTTGATAATATTTGTTAATTAACTTATGCTAAAATTAACAGTCAACAGTGAAATATAATAATAGAATGGTGCCGTCCCCACTTAAGTTAATTATAATGTTTACGGCTAAGGCTTGCCACTGTAATCTATAAACACAACAGTAAAACTAAAACAGGGAATTTGAAGTTGAACTGGATTTGGAATTATTAATGTTTCTGATTGCCAATTAGACTACTGTACTGTATCTAATAATTATATTTTCATTTGCGTGCATCCCAAGTTGCTTTTTCTTTTTTACTTAAAAATTAAAATCATTATTTATTACTATTATTTTATTTCACTGTTGACTGTTGATGTTAGTGTTAGCATATTAGTTAATTAACAAATATTATCAACCATGTCGACGTTCTCTCTGTAAGGGCATGTCACATTGATTACCTTGTTATTATTGTGTTCGATACATCTGTTTTTGTTTGGAGTTTTGGTCATCCTTCTTTCTTCCTTGTTAAAGTTAAATCATCAAACCTATCACCTACTTGTGCCGTTTAGTTCAACAATCGGAGATTATATTCAACATCAAGTGGGTGTATCCGTCATTTTTTATACTTTTTTTAATGCTGATGATACTGATACTGATTGAGATTGTGTCTATTTTTATTAAGGTCATAGATTTTTATTTTCGGTATTCCTTTAACTTTTATAGTATAGTAACCAGAGTTCATTGGCTTCACATACACACATTAGAGAGGTGAGGTCAGCCATGATGTGGAATGTTGACACTTTTTCCATTCGGGCTCCAGGGCGGGGTAGTCAGGTGGGGGGGCACGCGTCTACGTAGGTGTGCCCTCGACCCGACCAGATAAATTTGACCTATGAATTGGAAGTCAACAAACTTGTATTAATTACTATCGGCTGTTTTCTTCGACTAATTTAGCATTGCAGTTTCTTTTTAATAATAAAACTGAAAGCTTGTTTCTGTATTTTACAATTTTAGATGGTGTTAAAAATGCTTGCCGCGGGGTATGCATCTAGGTGTGCCCTCAACCCAACCAGATAAATTTGACCTATAAATTGGAAGCTAACCAACTTGCACTACTACTAGTACTACTAGCCTTCTATTTACTGTATTGGCTGTTTTCTTTTTATACTAATTTAGCATTGAAGTTTCTTTTTGATTAAATAACTGCAAGCTTGTTTCTGTGTTTGACTTTGCCGATTTTAGGTGGTGTTAAAAAATGCTTAGCATAGCACTGGGTGTGCACCTGCCACACATATGCACCACAAGCATTATAATAGCAATGTTATCCTGATCGGCTTTATCATATTGATCAGTATGACATCGTCTTTATCGTATGGTCATCATCATCATTGTGGTTATCCTTGTCTCCACATTATCACAACAAATGTGATCATCACTAACTCCACCATTATAATCATTAACATCAAAACCGCCACAAACACCACCATCATCACCCTCATAATGTAAGTAATTATGAAAATCACTGAACTAATAGTTTTGTATTACTATTACCACCATAAAATTGCTTTTTACCAAGATAGACGTGTCTAATTGATATTTATTAAAAAGTGAGGATCGGGTGTGGGACCACAAGTGGTCGAGGCACAGTGGTCGGATGGAGGCGAAATTGGGTCACTCACAATATTGTCATAAAATTGCCAGCAGACGACAGTTTTACGGCATGGTATCAGGTGTTACCAGAAGCCTCATTTTCTGTTATCAACAACCTAGTTTTAGTACAATCGCGATGCTGGTCGGAGGGAGGAATAATAGAGACAAAGTTTTCTTAGGTGGTCGTAACCAGGCGTACTTACTCTCTATATATGAAATATAACTTATAATACTCTGTGACCCAAGAGTAAAACGCGAGTTTAGTGCTAGCTTACATAGCCTTAAAGTTACAAAATATGTCTTATCAGTTTGAAGTGAAGTAGGGAATGAGAAAGTGAATGAAGCATGGTCAAGTCAAGAGGTGTGTAGAGTCAGTGGTGAGCAGTCACTTTCACACAGCTGACAACAAACACACAGGGCTGACGCACAGGAATTGCCTTAAATCACTACAGCTGCTTACATGAAGCAGACAAGTTTTTAAGCGTGTATAGATTAAAGCTATGTGTTCATACTTACTTCATTTGTACCAGAATACATGAAGAGAATATATATATAGTCCTGAATAGGGCTGCTACTACTACCGACCAACTCTTATGTCCATGGTCAGGTGGATTATAGGCATATTTTGGGGCTGACAGGCAGACACAATGTTGCTAGACACTGATACTGGCTAGGCTATTCCTTCTAAACAAGTAATAAAAGGGTTGTCCATTACAATGGGAACTATTTTCTTTGTTACAGCATTTGAAAAAGTGATGCGTTTATTTTGTTGCTCTGTATGGTATGTGTCTTTTTTTTTCTTCCTTAAGGCCTATCAGGACAAGTTTACGAGTGTTCCCTTGGACGCAGTGCAAGTTGAGGGGAAAAATGTAAAAGTTAAAGTGCCAAGGAGAGTATTGCATTTTAGTGACGGAATCCTTGAGGAATTCTCCACCGACGAAGAAGATAATGTTGATGCTATTCCTACAACACTGGTTGATCCAGTAAGTTATACTTTATTAATATTATTGAAAGTATTCAGAATCACACATCCATATTTTGGCTCTAAATTATAAATGTAAAATATTATTCATATTACCATATTTATGCTACTGTATTCACTTAATTGTTCCGCCATCTTTTAAAACCAAGACCACCATCCCCTTTTTTTTCTTTCATCTGCACACACACAAACACATGTGCCACCACTGCAGACATTTTCATACTTTGATTTTGCTAGGATAGGGCATTAGGAATATATTGGAAATAAGTTTTAAACAATTTTATTGTAAATATTATGCAATGCAAAATCGATTAATTTGAATGGGCAAGATATATATATAAATATATATATATATATATATAATAGTATATATATATATACTCCAAAATCAAAAGTGATTTGAACACCTGAAATAATTTCAGGTAAATGTTATTTCGCATTATTGTTATGGAATAGTTATTGGACATAAGTAGAGAAATAAAAGTGACACTAGTTTCGGAATAAGCCTTTTCAGTCTAGGCAAGGGTAAGCATTTTCTGAGTGTGCCCACAATTTTCATTAGCTTACCTGATTCACATGGTTTATTGATCTATGGCTATGTTATATAATATTATAAATGTTTCCATTACAATTTACTTTTTGCCATAAGGAGAGAAAGATGAAAATGATGTCTTTGATTAACTGAAAATAATTATTTATCTTTTCATTGACATTTTCCTCCAGAAATTGCTCACTTGGTTACCATGGTGCACTTATTATATGACAGCAGCTGCAAAGATGTCACTTTCAGGTAAACATTTACTTTTCTTTTACCTATGACTCATTTCTTTTGCGTTTAATAATGATAATAAATATTATTTCTAAGGCCCATGTCAAACAAGCAATTGTATGACTCCCGCCTGTGGTTGTTTTTTTTTCATCACATCAGGCATGTGATATTGTCTGTATGTATGTGTATCTTGAACTGTGTGTCAGATGTAAACATAACAGTAGAGGCCTTGATTTTGAATTTGACAGTAGATGGCAGTAGTATGTTTACAAGTGGTTTTGGTGGAGTGTGAAATATACATGACCTTCATTAGACTTTTTTCTTTCTTTCAGTTCATAATGAGAGTATGGAGTAGCTAGAAACCAACTGCATTTTGTCTACATATGAATTTTAAAAACTACTTAATCCTTAGTATAATCATTGTGATCAATAATTGTTTGGCAAAATGTGTTACATTTATGTATTTGATGTATATTTTAGCGGCTGACTTATGTGGAGGAAAAATTGCCTGGTTGTTTGGAATCACTTCACCAAAATATGGATATGCCATTGAAGAATATAAAAGAGTTCAAAAAGAGGTAAGTTATTTTATTGATGGTTTAGTATTTAAAAATAGAAAAATGATTTCAAAATCAATTCTCCTTCAATGATTGATTTAGATATTATATAAATAGTACTCAAATTTTGAACTCAGAGGACTACTAAATAATGCTTTTCCTTGATCATTGAAGTGGTTAAAACTAAAATTATACTTTTTAAGTGTCAGATTTTTTTTCAGTTTCTTTATATGAAAGAATTACTGTAGAGACTATATTTGATGTAAGATAAAGAGAGATAAGTTATCAAAGCAGGATGCTTTTCAATGCCTTGAGAATTTAAAAAAGTAACACTTCGTTAAAATCTACCCTTTAGTGAGATTAATGACATTGTTATTGTGATGGACAATAATATAGCATGTGGTCAGTTGCCAGAAACTGTGACATTTAAGCATGACTTTGTCTTTTCATTAAATTTGAGTTAAAAAAACCCAACTAATTTATTTCTTGTTGTCTGTATTTAGTAAGAAATGACATGTTTAACACTTTAAAAGAAAAATAGACCCTATTTGACCAGGACGAAAAATAATTGTTTCATGGGGATTTTGATAATGCAGTTTTTGGCAATTGCCCATATCCAAATGACTGAACACTGATGGATTGACTCATACTCATAGTCATTGATGGCTCACAATGCAAGGATTCATATCAAGTTCAATCATGTTAGACAGATTTTTCACAAGTACTATAGTAGGCTTAGTTGACCCTTTAACCTCAAGTAGCTACATGAAGAAGTTTACAATCTCTCTTCATTTTTAGAAATTGAGATGTGTAGTATAATTATACCTACCGGGTTTAGAACATTATATATACTTTTTTTATTTTCATTATTTGATTGTTGCCTCATATTCTTGCAGATAATTGAAGAGAAAGAAAAGGAAGAAAGACTATCAGAACAAGCTAATGTGAACTCTGCCTTTGATGTCAAAGTAGTTGGAGACGAGGGCATAAGTGACAAGGACACAGCTTCAAATGTCGAGGAAGAGGCAGCTAACAGATACTGAGAATTATGTACAAAATCACAGGGAGATGGGCAAACTATAGCGTACGGACATTATAGACACTCCAAAAATTATTTTGCAATTTATGGAAATCAAATAGTAAAGAACTAGTAAAAGATGAATACATTCACACATTTCTTATGCACGATCGTCCCAAATTGATGGTCATGTCAAACACATCCCTGTTTAAATTATTTTGAATTCTTCATGATCAGCTTGGACATTCTTGATGATGTCTCGGCCTCCACCATCATAATTGAGGCAGTAAAGCATCAATATTTACATAAATTTTTAACAGAACGAACTGTGCATACATATTTTGACTATTATTACAATGCATTGTTGAAATCAGTTAGTGGTCCTATCATAATTGGTGCGAGATGCAAAATGGACATGATGTGGAATGGATTACACATTGTGTCACAATTATTTGTCTTGAATTCATTTCAACGTAGTAAAATACTCTCCATGCATATCTGGGATTATTACTGAAGCACATGATCTGCAAACCAACGAGCTTGATATACAACATTTGATATGCTAGGTTTTAATAAAACATGCAAAATGGCATGTTTGGTCCTATTTTAGTGTGTGTCGTTCTAGACACCATTACCAATGTAGATGCAGCCCACTTTACTTATAGTGATGCAGATTAGTCCCTTTGTTAAAAAGTTTGCCAATCCCTTGTTAATCATGATGCAATTTTAATGACATATCTTATCATTTCTGTTTCATTTCTTTGTATTTTTTAAGTTTTGGCTGTTTTACAGCCTTAGGACAATATGGCCAAGTGGTGTAGGTATTGAATCCACCAATCAAAGAGTAGTGGGTTATATACCATGCTGTCCCTGGTGTGTATGAGGGATTACTGCTGTTAACACATAAGACTTAACATGCAATCATTTAAGTTTCCAATCATGTTAAATCAAAATTATAGAACTGTAAGATTCTTCTTTTTTTTAAAAAAAAAGGTTTTTTATTTATTTAATATAATTTTACTGATTCTAAAAACCTTGAAATTTTAATTATAGGTGTGTATTATTTATGTAGTGTTAATGTAATGAAGGTTAAATTATATTTATTGTGCAATATTTGACTTTTGGGGGACTTTTTACAATTTTCAACTGTAATTTTAAACATTGCTATAACTGTCACCTTTTGTGTGTAACGATCTGCTATTTGCCACACACTCTGTAGTATGGGAGAATAGATCTAAACACAAAGGGCTTATTATGGGTCTTAAGTTTAATATTTGCCATTAGTAGTACAGAGAAATTAAGTTTGAATTGTGCACTATGTTAAAACGCAAATCATATTACGTCTCGATACTCATTTATTTTTTTATGCATTATTCATTGCGTACCATGTGATTTGATGCACATATATTTAAACCTGTTTGTGTGTACCTATATGGGTGTGGGTAGGTGGGTTTGTGTGAATGCTTTACATGTTTAATTTTGTTATGCCTCTTTTGATGCAACAGCACAGATTGGTATACAAGTTTTATGCCAGTTTTCGTGTTGAACAATGCAGAATAAATGAGGTGACATGAGTTAGTAACAATTATGTACAAACAGGGATGATAGTGTTTCCTGGGATGCTTGTGATGCAGAATATGTTGATTTGTGGACTAGTATATCTGGGCATCTTGAAAGGTTCTTGTTGATATTCATGATAACATATACATTATGAATTCTTTTTGTCTATGTACCCTCTTTCTTTTCTTATTAGCTGAGGAAAATGTTGGCAACTAAGGGAAATAATTCATTAAAAGGGCATGGCAACCAAAGTGTCAAGCAGCATTGATTTGTATGGAGTCGATTTTTTCATTATGGCTTCCTGGGCAAGAAAAGGTTAATTTATTCAATTCATTTAGTCAACAGATTTCTGCAATTTATTCATGTTCATTTGATAATGTAATTGTCAGTAATGATTCCATTCTTGCCTACAACCCTATGTAAAAATGAGTTCCATATTTGTCCACATTTATAATGACACTCACTTATTTATGCTTCTAAATAAGTATCTTCATTTTCATTCCGAAAAGCTTTATATCATTGTGAAATTGAATTTTATTACAATACTTTTTTGTTTCATGCATGAAAATGATACAGGGTGTATTTTACTTTTACTTATGATGTAAGCTGTTTTCAAAAATATGGTCAGTTCTTAAAGTGAAAATTTCATAAAAAGATAAAAAATTATTTTCTGTAGACAAATAAAAGTATACTGATAGCACCAATTTTGATGGATGTAGTCATATATTTTTTGAGTTTATTTTCAAAGCAATAAAAAAGCTGGTTACTTATTATAATATGTCATGTGTGTTACCTAATTTTAAACAATCGTACAAAAATATCCTGTACATTTTTGTTGATTTGCCTAAACCTAAAACATAAATTTATGGTTTTTTTCCCTGTCAATAATTGATCTAAAAATATTAGTTTCATTTTTTTATATTATGAAATGATTTTGAGGTTTCATTTGTGATATTTAAATATTTTGATAAAATTGCTCCTGTCTATCTATCTGAATTGATAAAAGAATTCACACCTAATTGGCGCATTTCATAACATGTCGCTTTGTGAACATTGTTTTTTGGTAGGTTATCTGAAACTTTGGGACTCCCTGTCTTTTGATAAGATATTGGTTTAAATAATTGAAAAGTTAAAGAAAATACTGAAGACTGAGCCTTTTAAACAATCAAGCATTTGTTTGAGCAGATAATTTTATAATCAATTCATACAATCATATTATGTTCATTTTACTAACATATAATATTATTGCTCATTTCTATCATTGCTGTACATTTTTAAAGTAGACTATGTCTATACTTGTATAAATATGGAAAATGAAAATGTTATGTGCTATTATGCTTATTTTTCGAATTTTTTCCTTTTCCATGTCATCGTAAAGTGCCACAAGCACATGAGGATATGGCGTTATAGAAATTAATTGTTACTTTTACTTTTACTTTGTAAGGATGGATTGCAATTGTTTGTCCTTAATAAGTATATATTAAAAAAGACACAAGTTTTCAACAATGACAAATATAGACCTGGACATAGCAAATTATCCCATTTTTTACATTCCCGTCATGTTTAGATGTAAGCCAAAAATAATAATATTCATAGTACGTGCACAGTCTCATTGAAGAAAATGAGATTTTCAAATTGACTAAAATTTCTTTTGAAAATGGCTTTAGACAAAAAATCTATCATTTCATGAAAACGCCTTATATCTTTAAATTTCTCATCAAGTGCGTTTTTATGCCTAAATTATTTGACTGTAAACCACTTCATTTCTTGCCTTTATTTTCTTCACTCTGATCATACATTATTTATAAAACCACATTTTGTCTTATTCACTTTGCCACTTCTTTTTCCCTATGATTTGAACTTGATGAATAAAATATGCACTAAATTAATTGTCAGGGTTTTTTCCATTTTTTTTTCTTTTCGGAGTTGTTCAAACGATTAGAATTATGCTATTTGAAAGGCCTTTGTTTATAAGTTTAACACCCTCTTCCACACTTATAAGACAGCGCCACCTATTATAAATTCACCTGCAGTTATACGTTATTTGTTTGTTTTGTTCGTTTGTAGTTGTTGTTATTGCTACACTTTGTTTGTGGCCTGGAATCACTTTGTTACTATAAATATTTGCGGGGAATTTTGATACAGGATAACAATGGATGTTTTTCTTATCGCCCGATACAACGAAAACACATAAAACATAGATAATAATAATAATAATAATAATAATAATAATAATAATAGTGATAATCATAATAATAATAATTATGATAATAATAATAATGATAATAATATTAATAATGATAATAATAATAATAATAATAATAATAATAATAATAATAATAATAATAATAATAATAAT
>JARFNW010139418.1:0-20025 GCA_031763155.1 Dirona albolineata | reverse complement strand
AGAGAGAGAGAGAGAGAGAGAGAGAGATGGAGGTGGGGGGAGTGAGAGAGGTGGGGGGAGTGAGAGAGGTGGAGAGAGGGAGAGATATGGAGAGAGGGAAAGAGTGAGCCAGAGAGAGCAAGATAAAATGTTACCGTGCATTGCTGTAGTTTTATCGTTAATTGATTGTTATGAATCATTGGTAACACTGGTTAATCTGCTACTTACAACAAGCAAACCCAATTTCATACATATTCAATGGACTCCAAGTTGCACAGAAATCATACCTTGTCGTCAGCTAACAGCTGACGCAGCTTCATTTGAAGGAGAAACCTGAGCAAAGCATCACTGCCAATGGGGTGGATCCCTAACATGATGCAGCAGGCCCTCAGCTGCTGTCGGTTTAGATTGTCCAATGTGATCTCGTCTTCAAACAGCTTGGCAAATCTCATGATGTCCTTCGTTTTTGGCTTGATGCCCTGGTCTCTGATCTGAATGAAATGAATAGTTGTGAGAGTCTACAACAAATTCTTGGTGGCAAAACAACCATGTGGGAGAAAGGACGGTTGTTTGAAAAGGAGTGAAGAAACAAACGTGAAAATGGTCACAAATGGAATTGACATTACAAAAACCAAGGATGTGGACACAAAGATGGGTTTACGGTCTGCACCCCTGTACAAGAAAAAGTAATGGTCCAAAATGCATTGATCTGTAATGACCTGCCTGCAGAGTGTTTTAGTTGAACTAGCGAAGAGAAAGTCCAGTATGTGATTTTTAGAGTGTGGGTATAGTTACCTTTGTTTCAAATCCGTGAGTATTAAGCAAAGATTTCAAAACTTTGAAATCAAGTGAATTTGGTCATTGTAGAGTAGGTTAAAATCACCAGGTATGATTGCATTTGTTTTTCTTTGTTCTTCTAATAGATCTTGAAATTTGGCCAAAATATCCTTGACTGTCAATTTGTTTTTTTCTATTTGGTAGTGGGTGGTATAGAAATACAAATGATGTTGGTAGTGCGTACGTTGGTGTCTCACAGCTTTCAAATGTTATGTAGTCAGTGATGTTGTTGACCGTAATGTTTATAGAATGTACATACTGACAATACCTTTCCCTGCCTATCACTCATTCAAATCTGAGTCAAGTGAGGAAAACATTGCAAAGAGTCTTTCTCAAGGACTCTGTCAGGCCTAGCATTTTTAGGATTTGAACCTGCAATCCCAGTCACAATCTTGAGCCTGGCAGCCTAACTACCCGACCACAAAATATGCATCAACTCATTGTTAAATAACTGTACAGATTGTTAAATAACTGTTTCTGTTGCAAAAATCTCTCCACAAGGACTGTACTGTTACTGCAATTTAAAAGGCTTCTCGTCAAATAGAGCTGAAGGAGAGAAGACAGAGGTAAAAAAAAAAAGTATGGAAGCAATCATCTGGTCAATTTTTCATTTTGTACCTGATCTATAAAACTGGAAAACGATTCTGTCTGCCCCTCATGCTTTTTGGCCATCACCGCAGATTCCTTGAGTGTTTCCTGCAAGAACTTTGCCATCTCAATTTTGGCCTTCAGGGTTTTTTTAGATTTCTCTTTCTGAGATTCAAGCAAAAAAATAAAGAAACAAAATGAATCTTTAAATCAATCAATATGCCATTTTAGGTATTGAAATTCAAACTACTTCTACAAAATATATAAATATATAATACTAATATTTTAAAAGCTGAGACTAAATGATGAATACAGCGGAACTCCTCTAGTCAGAGATGAAATCTTATGGGATAAGATTTTTAAAATTCATTATACCTCCTTAATCGGGATGAGTATCGGACTAATCAGGATGACTTTACGAATGTATGTTTTTTTCAGTATATTTCATTCCTTCATTTCACCAATGTAAAGAAAGCATCTTAACACGATATTTATTAAGAGGTAACAAAATAGACATACACACATGCAGTATATCTGTACATATTAGTTAGATGTCACATCTTCTTTCACAAGGATATTGCCTTGACAAGGCAGAAGGGTTTTTAAGTATCCCATTATCGGAAGAAAATATAAATAAAATTGCCTGTTTCAATAGAAATTACAACCTTTTGTACTAAGTTTACCACAAACCTCTGTTTTCTCCTCAGCAAAAGTGCTAGGCAACATATTAGGGAAAAGTTTCAAAACAACTGGAAGTAGGAACTCTGCAAATGGCACCAATATGAAAACTAAAAATGGCAGAAGTCGAAACATGTCAGCAGTTGTCCTAACGAGCTGAAAATATATAATATACGTATTTTGTAAAATCACATTACAATTCTAGTTACTCAACCCCTGATTTAATATCATTGTTAGCAACTTAACTGTGGTTTGATAAATTATTCACATATACATAGCCAAATTCACGTCTGGTTTGAATTTCCCTAAACTATCGCTTGCATGCAAACAAAAAAGGTGAAAGTAATAATAGGCCATACTAAAAATCAAGTCTAAGTAAGTGGATCTACCAGTTTGTCTCAGACGTTATTGTGTTCTTACCTGTTTGTATTCCCTACGAGTTAGTGTCTCCCCATTGAGTATACGCCATATCAATTTACTGCAGATTCGCAAGTCAATGAACAGTAAGCGGAATCCATGATAATAATGCTTGATTTCACCAGCGATTCGTTGGGGTATAGTTTTCTTGGGTGCAACTAACGTTGTTTCCTCCGAAGCAGGAACTTCTGTTTTGGCAACTTCTGCTTCTTTGACACTATCTTTCAAGGCTTTTACTGTTTTCTCTACCTTAGACTCTTCCTTCCACTTAAAGGAGGAAGTATGAAAACTAACACAAGACTGTTTACACATCTCATCTAAATATTTTCTGTGTAGGCCTTGCAGACCTGCAGTGGTTCTACATATAAGTTGGGATTGATTGTCTATGAAAGCTAAAGGAGAATGCAGTGGACGTGGTATACTTGAATAGAATGAAGGTGACCTGTAAACGGAATACGTGGCATATTTGTTCAATGGGGGGCTTGATGAATCAGTGTCAGATTTGAGAGCATGATATATACGGTGATTTGAAAACCTGAAAAAGATGAGAAAAAAGTACACTTTCATTATACATCCAATCCTGAAATCCCCAAAAATGGGATTGGGCCTTGCTTTTTATGCAAATTATGCAGTAGAGCAAACCAAACCAACAAAACAGAACAACAAAATATTAAAAATTTTCACACTTGGCATCACAAATGTGCTTGCAGTGTTTGCTAAACATAATATTGTGAGTTGCAGCTTGCTATTGTTTTAGTTAGCTATTATATAAAAACCATTAAATCAATTTAAGTAAATTTGACAAGCACACGACCAATAATAGCTCAGTAACAAACAATACATTCAATGTGCAAAATATGAGTACTCATCGATCACAAGATATAACAGTTAAGAGGAACTTATATTTAAACCTTTACATTTACTACTGACAACCCTAATCACATTTACTACTCACACAATTTATCAACTCTTGGTACTGACTTCCAGAGGAAAATGAGATTAATTACCAACTGTCTATGCCTGACAAATTCATAACACATCATTACATATCAGAATTTAAAGCTTCTTAAAGAGTTATTATTTATGTAAAAGCTAATTTTGTCTGCAACTACTAATACAGAGTGTAGAGATCTAATAGGTGATTATTATACCTGTTGGTTCCTCCGTGGGAATGGAAATAGGCCACACAAGATTTGCAGTGAGACAGGTTCCATTTGTTTACTAAAAATGAAATAGAATACTTAATTTAACAAAATAATAGCACTAAGTACTCATAAAAATAGTAATTATTGATAACCTCTTTATGCAGTGATTCTTTTTTAACACTTTTTTACTTTATTTTCACAGCAAAAGATAACTGTGCAACAAAGACATTGGATAACAATATATTATAATAAAGATAATATATCAGAAACTCAATTTACATTGAAACTACAAGCTCCTGAAATAGGGATGGATAACAAGAATATGATAAATTAAAGATTTCTACCCCTTGCTCTTTTTTTAAAAGGTGACTGGGGTAGGATTCGAACCCACAAACCTCACCATGAGAGTTTGCGCTCTTAACCACTCGGCCATCACGTCTTCTCTATGACTATGAGCACAGTAGAGTGCATAAAAAGAAATGTTACTGTGAATAAATATGGACCCATTGCGTTAAGTTTCTGTCCGTTTCATTTCTGGGAATCTAAATACTATACATTATATCAGTATAGTCTCTGCCTAAGAGCTCTCTGTCGAAGTGCACAGTTTGCCTAAGTGCACGGTTTGGCAGCGAACCAAATTTTTTCTATGTATAGGTACCCCTTTAAGTACACAGTCGCTCGGAGTGGACTCCGCCTAAGACGCACACATTTTGTCACGGCGTACACTGATGATTGGCTTTCAATGTGGCTATCGTTTTCCTTCATGTGGTGTTTTCATTTTAGTTTGTGGGCGAAGTTTTAGGTTAGTGAAACATTAGAATGGCATTGCCCATTGCGTTGCGTGGGGACAAAAATTATATTATGACTTGACCCTAGTTAAATTCAATTGGTTAGAAGGCGGAGTTATTGATCAGTTGACTGCTGCTGACATGTTCTATTCTATGTAAGAGATCATAATATATCACCCTGTCTGCCATTTTCATATTCGCCTAAGCACACGTTTGTTTTGTCTCCTGACGACTGTGCACTTAGCGGAGACTACTGTATAATAAATTGCCATAAATTTGGTGTGATTTAGAGTGCATTTTCCACAGAATGATGAGAATGTCAGCAATCAAAATATAACTATGATAAAGATTGGGAATCATTTCAAAATTTCTGTTCCTGGAAATTAAAACTAAAATTCTACGTCATCCTCAAAATCAATTTAGTTTGAGGGTCTCCAAACTTTGTTTGTTTTTTTAGAAATAAGTTGTTTATAATATAAAATTGTTCCATGTCTAGTTCTAGAATAATGAACTGTCAATCTAACCTTGAAATAAAATTTGTATTTCATGTTCTATTACTATTACTATTATTATATTTTAATTTTATTGCCTTCTTTAACACTTTTAAGTAAACGTCCTGGAGTCTACATACAATATAGGTCATAGTCATAGATATACTATACTATTACTATTATAAAATATTATTAGTATTAGTAGTAAGTAGAGATGTTGCTAAAATTAAAATAGCAAAAGAAGACCTCACAGTCTGAGCAACAACCTACAATGCAAGGACACCTGTCTCTTTGTAGAAGACTTATTTCTTCTAGTTCTAGCCTCTTACTTTACTCTTGCCCCTGGTCCAAGTCCAAACCAAAGCAAAAGTAGGCCACTGGCACTACTAACTACTACTACTTGAGAGTGAACTAGCCACTAGTCACTCTAGACTCTTCTTCTAGGTCTAGCCCTAGCAGCACTGCCTCAGTCATTCCACATTTCAGTCATTTATTTTGAAGGTGGCATTGTAGTAGCTGATTTAAAAAGATGTATGGTTTATAATTAAATCATTAGTGTTTGTTACCATAGGCCGCAAAAGCCATGACCCCTGCCCTTCTTGTTATCTTTCCTTCCTTATATTTTGGAATGATTCATTCATTCATTACGTAAAATTTACACAGTCAGCGGATCACATCCACTTTTATGTTAACGCCCCTCAGAAAAAGGAAAACATCGTTGCAAGATGCATATCTTAATACTCTTTTAATTCAATCACCTTGAATAAGGCATCGAGCCTTGGGGAGCAGTAAATGAGAGGACATTGTGGTTAGAGGCTTGACTTGTTGTTTCTAGTGATGTGTGAGTGATGTGAGAATATAAATAATTGCATGGCCAAGTAACAATAAAATAGAAAGAACGATTCTGGTTGCAAAGAGTCGATATGTTATTTTTCACTAAGAGATGTGTGTCTTTGAGAACCTTCGAATACACCTAGAATCATGATTGTGTTGGGTATCGTAATTGCTAAGTGACTCTATACAGTAAATCGGTAAACTGCTAATATGTGCTAACTGGAAATACGACGACAGGCAACAACGACATGAAATTGAACGAAAAATAAGAAAGTTATTTCAGCCTTTACATTGCTGAATTAAACTGACATAACGAAGAGGATCATCGTAACTATCAGCATATTTATCTATGTTGGGAACAAAATTATCATAACCCCGTTTCCATCATCATCATCATCATCATCATCATCATCATATATAGAACGAAGCGCTGCGTTACAGTGACTGCTTTGTTATGTTCCCAACAACAATGATCTGATTTGTGTTGTAGCGTAAACTTTCCAAATAACTTGCTAGTTCTCCCCTGGGAATTTTTGTCCGCCACCCCTCTTCTAATCAGTTGTAGCAGTAGATGTACTACGCGGCAGAAACGTTTCCCCGGTAGTAAAAATCAGATGGGTGTCCGCTAACATCCGTAATTAGTGAATTATCCCATCTGAAGCAGTTTTACTTTGCTCCTAGTTTTACATGGACTGCTTACTGCTTATCCCTTATATCTGTTTATCTGGCCCCTAAGCAATACTACTAATATTTTTTTCTGACCTACAGGACCTCACTCCCTCCCACTGAAATGTTATCTATGACTAGAATCTGTCCCTAATTGACAACGTAAACTGATATCTTTGTATTGTTATTTGTTTTTACCTGGAGCTACACCATTTTCACCTTTTTTGCATACCTCTTTTTTGGATTTTAGCTTCTGGCAGCCCTCATTCCTTTATCTTAGTTTTATGGCTCTTAGTTTCTGCGAATCGAAAAAACATTTTCATTGTTGTCATCCTGGTGGCGTTTTCAGTTTCAAACGTGATTTCTCAAGAGACATAATATAATGTAATGACCATTGCCAACGACGCAAATCTCTATGCAAGTTTCCCATTACACCGTATAATAACTCTCGATATGTCATGATTGTATCGCCTTGCCTATCTCAGGTTGTAGTTTTAGGCCAGTCTTTCAAATTTCGTTATCATTTTGCTTCAGCCTGTTCTGTTGGTCTTTGTCTCATCTGATAACTTCCAAATCATGCATGACAGCCCCCCACCTCTGAAATATTAACTTTTGTTTTGTCGTTTAGAGAGATATATGCGAGCATATGGAGTGCATGCATTACGTCTCTATTGTTTTCCTTTCCGCATTATAATTGCCATTGCTTTGATGTAATTTAGTCAGCACACACTTCAAAACTAGCGATATATTTTCTTCTTTTTTTTACCGTCTTGAATTTTAAAAAATTAATGATGAAAATGATTGATAAGTTTAGAATTATTCGTAAGATACCCGGAAGCTGAGACCTGCGTCGTCAGCATCGGCTCAATGTGTATCCATGTTGCTTGTATTGGAACGTGGTGCTGTCAAGAATTAACTCAATTTTCCTGGCACGGATGTTTTAAATGTCTCAATTTGGTAGCATGTCCCACTCCTACTGGTCATGCGTTCTTAATATCCCTGATCTCTAGACCCTATGTTCTATATTAGTAAGCAAGTCTCCCACTGCAATGATACTAATAACAATCAAGATGTCATGATTGTGGTGTATTGTATTGCCTATCTCCGGTTGTAGGCTAGTATCCCATACTTCGTTTTTGCTTCAACCTGTTCTATTGATGGTGCATAGCATTGTGTAACTGAAGTTTCATCAAATCGAGAATAATTCTGGCTCTGATCATTCTGACTGACATTTAGTGGATCATACCCCACAATGCAACTGATTGCAAATTTATTGTCCTCTGCATGGAGATCGACCATGCGTCCAAAGTGCAAAAGTCCCTCAGAGTAACAGGTGGTTCGAGTGACACAAATAGACCGTGTGACCGTGTCACGTTTTTCTGTATCACTGTATGACCCCAGTCTATACTGTCTGTTCCATAAACAATATGTTTTAATGAATGAAATTAAGGTTATAGTAAAAGAAACAACAACAACCCAAACAAACAGTGTAATTACCATGGATTTTGTGAGCCTAAACTACTATAAGCTTAAAAATAATAGTTGTGTTGTATGGTCAATTTAACTCACAACATATTCTGAGTTGTGTGTAATGACTACGTTGATAGAGTAGGTGTATTACATTATTTCATAATATGTGTTGTAAAACACGTCAAGGGCCCTGGTTGACTGGTTTGACTCTGAAAGTTGTTGGCATCGCTGTCCCACCACACAACCTCCAAGTTAGTGATGGAATGGCGCCAGCCAGTAAAAGACTGCTAATCTCCTGATATAACATTCCGTTTCTCACTCACATTCTTATGTGGCACCACCCCACCCCAACCTCATCTATGCTTTACTTGTGATTATTCCTTGTTAATTGTCGCTTGACAATTCGCTGTTTTGTGCTGTCAATCATTGAAGAAATTAATTTCTTTGATTTATTCAGATTCTCTTTCTTACGTCTCGTTCTCACTGTTTTACAATGTTGTGCAAAATTAAAGTTTGTTAATCTCCACTTGACAACTTGTGTTTCTGTTGGTCTCCTGGCAGAATGGGCGGCACCCTTTCCTTTACAATCCATGGTGGAATGTCACTATAATACTACAGTAGAAAAATGCTACAGTGCCAGTGAGAGTGAGAGGCAATATATCATACAAAAAATAAAAGTATTGTTAGAAATGGGGATCGAGGATCGAACCCATACAATACGGCCTTGCGACAACAGCAGTCCGACTCACAGAATAGACTGGTCCGACTCGCTACCCTGAGCCATGGCGGCATCAAGGAATGAATTGTTTTTAGATTTCACTAAGACCCGTTGCTGTATTGTTCGTATTATTTTTTTAAATTATTATTCTTGTGTCAGTCGCGCGTACGTGTGTCGGTGGGAATGAGCCGGGTACCATTTCTGTCGATCTGACCGACGCCGATGAAAAGGACCAACATTTTGTAAATCCGTCTGTTACTTTCCTAAGGCCGGGCGTCCACTGGCGGTTTTTGTCAGCTGCGCATGTGACTAGCAGGCCGAAAACTTGATAAATAATTGTCAAAACAATAACAATTCACCTGCTAGTCACATGCGCAGCTGACAACAACCGCCAGTGGACGCCCGGCCTAAACGAAAATCACTGTCACTCTGTCCGCTTTACGCAATGGAAACAAAGAAACTCACCAGCTCTATGGGCCTCTATGCTCTTTAGTAACTTTTACGCACTAACCGCCCCCCCCCCCAACCCATATCATAATATTTTGACTTTGAGGTCCAAGGAATCATTCCTCAGTCTAGTTTCACATGTCGAACAGAACATACGCCTCTCAGACCTAGATTATATTTGTTTTAGCTTTACTTATCTATGTCCTAGATATGTTTGCTATGTTTGTTAGCTGACGAAGGAGAGACCCGAAACTTTCTTGTTATTGTTAGCTGTTTTGCACATGAAGTAAGAGATTATCTCTCCCCCCCCCCCCCCATAATTGACAGTTAAAGAAAGAGTACACATAAAGTCAGAATCTATTTGGTTGATATCAAAAACTGCTCGTAAAGGTTTCACCATAAAAACACAACTAATGATAACTGATAACAGTCACAAACTTTAAAGTAAGATTACATTCATTAATCTAGAGAGCGTTTGGGTTTTTTTTGTTGTGTCTTATTTATTTGTTTTGATCTGTTTTGTTTTGTTTTGTTTTTTGTTATCGTGTACAAGTTTAGGGCCTTGTCCCATAACGTGGACCCATCCTATTACTATTATCCTATCCATCCACTGGGCCTGAGAGAAAGCACAAGGTCTAGGTATATACCTATTTTATTCAGTTTAAAAAAGTCACATGATCAAGTATGTACCATGACATCAAGCAAGCGTAAGTCATATGACTCTACAGAAGTTGAAGATGGCGGTCACGGTTTTTGGAGCAAGCTTACTTTTCCTCCTATTTGGAGTCGTTTCTAGTTCGTCAAGAACGGTAAGACGTTATTCGTTATAAACTGCATCACTATTTTAAACTATTTACTTATAACGAAAAATATGTGGGTAACCATTTTTGTCAGTCATGTAAAGGTATAGCCCGCTTCCGGAGTCTAGACTTAGACTATCTAAATCTAACTATCTAAAAAAACTTCAATCTAATTTGAAGACTACTACTTTACTTTAAATTTAAATAAATCTGACTGCTTGTCTTTACTTCCTCTTCTCTTACTTAATCTAGAGTAAGCGCGCCTGGCTCTGACCACCTAGTCCTAGACATAACAAACCTTGTCTCTATTTTTTCTCCAATGCGCCAACCAGCATCGCCAACCAGCATCGTGATTGTACTAACTAAACCAGGTTGTTTACAACTGAAAACAAGGCTTCTACTTCTAAAAATAACACCCGACACCATACCGTAAAAAAACTGTCGTCTGCTGGCAATTTTACGTCAATATTTTCAGTGACCCAATTTCACCTCGTAGATGCGTGCCCATCACCCGACTACTGCAGCCGGAATGGAAAAAGTGTCAACATTCCACATCATGGCTGACCTCACTAATAATATGTATCATGTGAAGTCAATGAACTCCGGTTTACCATGAAAGGAATGCCGAAAAAAATAATCTATGACCTTAAATAGACACACGATCAGCGTTATATGAAAGTATAAAAAATGGCAGATCCATGTACCCACTTGATGTTGGATATCTCTGATTGTTGAACGAAATGGCTCAATTTCGAGCAGATGACAGGTTTGATGATATGAAGAAGGATGATCAAAACAAAACCTGATGTATCGAACACAAAAACACGATAATTAATGAAAACGAAAACTAAGTGATCTGTGGTCGGATCGGGGCACTGGTCGGAACTAGGCAGAACTGGATCTTTTGAAGACAACTGTTTTGAAGTTGAGAGAAACACACAGACTGCATACTATACACACTGTATCGTGTCCCATAGTGTAGATACAGAACTCTATGGTTTGTAAGTATAAAAGACTGAAAACATAGTAAACGTTTTGAGGTTTCCCTTTTATAATTTTATAGCAATAATGGACAAATAATAACAGCTTATCTGACAATAACAAAAATGGGACAAAGAAAATTTTCTTTGTTTTGTTTTTTTTTTCAGATTTAGATAATATGTGCTGATGGGTTGATTTTTTTTATGATAAAAAAGGGGAAACCTGAAATGTATGTACTCCATATATATATATATATATCCTTGAAGCCAACACATTGGTGCAGAATGTCCTGGCAGTGGGTTCAAGAGTCTGAGACAACTCTAGTATAATTCTATTGATGTGACGTCACATATATGAAGTTTTGTGCTAGTGAGGCAGAAAAAAAACCAATTATATCCTTCACTCTGCATTTGAGATATATATATTATAAAGCAGTGGAATATGATGACTGAAAGTCAATCATAAACCTTCATTCTGTGTACTTGAGACCAATCTTTGGATGATTAGAGCTACAAATTGGTCTCAACATAAAAAACGTGTACATTGCTGCAAGTTATAATATATATAGAGCTGTGTTTAACTCGGCCTAACAGTGTCTTCTTTTGCCTCACCACTGTGCACTAATTTTGAATTCATCTTGATTTTTTTGGATTTACAAACAAAAATTACATTATATGTATGAGAGTGTGGCTCTTTAGAATTTTGCATCTGATGTTAGTGGTATCATTTCAAAGTTGATAATTTCTTCTTTTGAGTGGGGTTTTTTTTAACCTCTGTGTAATTGTGCATTGAGATATATATTGATGAGTAAAAAGATGCCAAAGTAAGCACCTCCATGGAGGATAATCTCTCAATTAATATTGATGTTTTATTGCGTGAAAGACATTTAATTTTATCCACTTTTGTAAGATAAAGGAATAGAATGCTTGTATTTTTATTTTTAAGTAATTGTTTAGATATCTGATTTTTAAGAAATATTTTAAAAAAGAAGTTGAGTGGGCCGTTTCTCAGATCGGGAAACCCTGACTTTGGACTCATTTTATCTGTTTCTTGTGAGATTTATTGACATAAAAAAACAACTCTTGCTCTGCCCACTGGTTATGCTTTTAAAAATCTTTGAACCTCATTCTCATATTTGACTTCAAATTTTTACATCTTGGTTAGAGTTTATGGGTATAATTAAGTGGAAGATAATGAATGTTACTGTTCTATAATTTCAGGTAACTACATTGGTTGCGCCGGATTGCATGGCATATAAAAGCTGTGTGAACGCTCAGCATGCTGGGCATTTACCAAATGTGGTGTACACGAAAGCGTCTGCAGGAAAAAATGACATCTTGCACTATGTTTTCAGCACCATAGAACTTCCCACGATAATGATGGTGCGAACCACTGGCTTGGATACAGATTTGAAATTTGACTGGGACACTCTTCTTTCAAATGACACGTCCCTGATGGATGCTATTACGTATACAAATCCAGATAAAATTACTATCGATTACAAATTTGGTGTTTCATTCACAAGGGTAGGTTTATTAATGATTTTGGCCTTATTCTTAGATTAGTTTATTGGTTTGCTTTTTTTTTTTGCACACTCTTTGATGTCATAACATATATTGCACTTGCCATCTTAAATGGTGCTACAGTTGTTTTCTAATACAATTAACTTTGCTTAATCACAGCTCATCTTGAGCAGGAAAAGCAGTTGTGGTTATCCAAAGTTCACATCAAGTGGGTATTATATTGTAATTTATTTCAAGCCTGTCGACTAGGGAAGGGAATCTTGGCTCATCGATAATGCTTGGTTCGGGGAGAGAGTCAGAATCGTTGACGATTTCGACTCTGGGGCCGATTAATCGAGTCATGAATCGGAATCGAGCACAGCTCTAATCTAAACCCCTTCACCAGGGGCCAACTCCATGCCGTGGCTCAAATAGCAATCAAATACAAAGCACCAGCATGCAAACGCAAAGACACCCTACCCTGACCATCACACATTGCTGTGCACAGAGCTGGAAAGTCTATGGAGCATGAAATTACGACAAGCTGGTGATCACCCTACTGTGTCCAAATACTTTTCTAATAATAATTGAAATGAAAACACTGTATAATTTTACCCAGCAAGTCACTTATCATTGAAAGTGAAAGCTGTACACATTGGTTTATTTTAAGTATATCTTTTAATTCTTTCTTATCTTACAATCCTTCCTCCCCCCCCCCCCCCCCCCCCCCCTCTCTCTCTGTGTAGCTGATAGAATATGACGATGTTGATGATGATGCCAACCTCCATGATTGTGATCAAAACAATACGGCGATATGGAAAATAAGAGATTTCAATAAGATTGAATGGCTGCCCATGTTAGACAAGGGGGAAAAAAACAGTTTTGTGTTTAATACCACTGACGATGGTATGTCGGCGCAAAAATCCAACAACGGTACCGTGTCTTTCTCAGTAAGTTGTGTGTTGTATATGTCAGCTCCGTTTGAAAAGAAGTAATAATGGGCTTTATAGTCTGTATCCTATTACAAGTACAGGGGAAGAAAATGTATATTGTATTGATTAAAATTAAGCCATTCTCTTCTTTGTATTTCATTGTAACGATTTTACTATTTTTTTTAATGACAAGAAACATTATGAAAAAGAATATAGTCTCATGGTGTGAAGCAACCATAAAATTTTTTTTTAAATCTTAATAGAGGAAACATCAGGACTTGCTCACAAGTAATACGGATTGTGAAAACTTTTGATACCCTTTGAGTGTTGTTTTAATTGTTGTTTGCTACATTGGCATCAATGTAAACCAATACAGATTTCCTTTTTGGACAGCAAAGTTGTGCTCACTCTAATCTATTAAGATTATATACCAGAGTTCTGCTGTTGGGCAGGACTCAAGAATGCTGTCCGATATTCAACATTGCATTAAACATTTTGGGATTATTATTAATTTTTTGGTCTACAGTTTCGTGTCCCCTCTGAAGATGGCCGTGATTCAGTTCTTCCAGCACAAAAATATTCATCCAATGAGACTCTTTTCGATTTCAAAATTGATGGCTACACACCATCTTTTAATAGCTCTCGGTTTGCCTTGGAGGCTGTAGTGGTCAGCCCGGAAAGTAAAAAGAAGATGGACGTTGTAACGATTAAGACGATTGATGACGAGTATTCCCCTGGTGTCTTTTTGGTACGTTGAATATTTCAAAAGTCGATATATTTATATCTGAAAAAAATTATGCATTTCACTACCATTTCTTCCATTGATTTAGTATGTTTGGCTTTTTTTTGCATTCTTCCATTCCTCTTTCCTTTACTTACGATCACCATCTATAACTTGATCTGCGTATCTGTAAGCTTCTTTCTTTTTATATTTTAAACTGTGCCCAACATTTGAATGATAATCTTAATCCAACAAGACATTGCAATTGTTCAAGGCTTTGAGTCACATCAATCAATGCATACATTATAATCACTAATATTATTGCTCCAGTATTTAACATTAACGTAAGTAATTTTTTTTCCACATAAAAGTGTCATCGTTTATTTATATTACTATTCATCAGCTGACAGACTGGCTTAGCAATCCATCTCAGAAATCAACATCTGGATTTGTGCAGTGGAAGCCTGTTTGCTATTTAAGTTCTTCCCGTCATGTGAAATCATCCTCTAAAGTGGAGCACTATGATTTAACACCTCTAACTATGAAGGATGAAGGTGATATGGAAATTTTAAACAAAACTATGCTGTCATCATTGTTTGGGAAAGATCTCGGGAAGACAGAGATGATGAAAATGAACATCTCGTTTGGTCAACCTAAGGATAAATTTTATGTGAAGAACAATTTTACTGTATGGTAAGTCTCTTTTTTCATGATTTATTTTTTGTTTTACAGTGATTAATAACTTTGTGTCAATTGAGATTTCTTAACCCCTGCAAAGCATATGCACGGTGACCCTCCACACACAGCCAGTCCATTATGCCTTAATTAACGTCACGGCGCGAGATTGCTTGGGGTCTGTCAACTGTTTTTGCCATGATTTGGAGTGGGGGCGCTGAGTAGTATAAACAAGTGATCTTTTGGTCCCATGTCCAGCAGGTCAAGATCCTAATTCGGAACTGGAATTCATTCTTCAAAGGCAGGGCGAAGCAGTTCCAATGGTAAAAATAGTGGTAAAGCAGTACGCTGAATACAGTTTGTAGTGTTAGCAACAATATGTATTGTCTTAAGTCTAAGCAATCAGAGAGCAGTGCAGGGCCAGCCGTATATCAAGCTCTGAAGGGTGAGAATGACAAATGGAAGTAGATCCAAATGTCACAGAGGACCCCACTCATCACCTGATGCATGGCTAGAAAGATGGAATATAAAAAATCCGAACTGGTGATAAGGCCAACCTGTCCAAGCACTTCACCAGTAAATTGGTCAACAATGTACTATGAGGTCCATACATTTTACTGATAAACACTTTGCTGTTATCCTAGTGATTACTAAAGTATAGGACAACTGGGTGCTGTCATGTGGGCCGCAGTTCTTTTCAGTGTGACAGTCTATTATTAGCACATTATCATTAGTCTAGTACCATGGCCTCGCCATCCCTCATCATTTTCATCATTGAGTTTACCGTAGAATGTACAGAAAATCGAATTGGATCAAAATGTTCTGATCTGCTATCAGACCAAGCATGTGTTTCAACAGTTATCCCTTCACTTTTATCTGAAGATTTGATAAAACCTTTTTGCCATCTTGTCATCTAATCAGCTGTGTCAAATAACTAGCAGCTACTAGACAATTTGTATCTTATCTAAAACTCCTTGAAACTGAACTGATCATGTGATACAATAACAGAGCTTATTTTAACATAACTACTCATAACACGCAGAATCCAGCGATGTGATTGATATAATTTGGTCTGAAATGTAAAGCATCGTCATTGTTTATATCAACCAAATTATTTATTGAAATATCTGTAAAATAACTTTTGGGTACATTAAAAAACAAATGTGGAAAATAACTAATTTTTCATCCTTCATTCGTATTATCATGCGGTCAACACCATATAAGTCAACACTACATTAGTGTCTACATTAGTGGCCTCAATAATGCCAAATTGATGCTCTTGTATGACACTAAAATATCGACTAGATGTTGTTATCAGGCAGTACCCGCCTGATAAAATTAATGAAATCCTCTTGACCTAATTAATCGTAGGAATAGTCCACTTTGCCATAAGGGTCACGGTATAATAGATAACTGCATGTATGACTCTGACTTCACCAACTGATGAATAAAAGCTTTGTCATTGGTACTGTCTTCTTGTGTGTGTGTGTAGGTTTAAGACAGTAGAGAGACAAGAGAGAGTCTCTCTCTCTCTCTCTCTCTCTCTCTCTCTCTCTCTCTCTCTCTCTCTCTCTCTCTCTCTCCCTCTCCCCCCCCCCCCCCCACAAACACACATACATATACAACTTCTCACAATAGCACACTTTTTAAAATGCTTACTTCTTGTATTTTTGGGGGTATTGTTTTCCTTCTTCATATGCAACTCTCTGGTCTGTACCTCTCTGTGTATGTATTTTTTGTTTTATTTATTTAATATCTATATATTCAGCAAAGCCAAGACCAGGGCAGCGTATAAAAATTACCTAATTTTATGAATGAACATGCAGGTATTTCATACTGTTGTCAGTATTTTCAATTTCCATGATGAGTAAATTGAATACAAAATTGTCAAATTCATTAGCTGTGACATTGCTTACTTGTGCTTTGTGGGCAGTCTCTAAGTGAAACTTATATATATACGTGTTGATCATGCTAACATCAGAGTCATCTTTTAATAATTTGTCAGTTTTAATGCCAAGATAGTGCTATTGATTGTATTTCTGATATAAACCTGTTTTTAACTTTTATAAAGTGACACATTGAAGAAAATCATGGTTTGGTTAGGATAAAAAATGACACTCCCATAGCTGGCGTTGTGTTCTAATACCAATTATATACTCTTTGCTTTATTTCCTATAATTCCAGGACTGGTGCCATCGGATACGGAACTCCACCTAAAGATGAGATTTCCATGACAGTCATAATTATCATTTCAACTGGGCTTGGTATACCCGTCCTCTGTATCATCTTTGGAGGCATATTCACAATTGTGAGGAGATCACGTCGCAAGCAGGAAGGTTATGAAACCATCAATGGTGACAGCTCAGCAACCTCGAGCCGTATTCAGGTCAATTGAACACAGCGATCCAACCACCCTTGTGTTATCCACTCCTTTCCCTCCACCCTAAACGTCATCTTTTTTTCCTACTCCTGTTTGAACAAGTCAAAAAATGCAATTTTCAAATAGGCTCTGTTACTCAAATGTAATTTTTCTTGACCAGTTTTCTTTTACTATTGAAAAAAATGTTTCCCCCCTGTGTGATATGAATCAATTAAAAAAACTAAACAAGCAAAACCAATGGAATTATGCAACCACATGCTGTGCAAACTGATTTATGCAAATTCTGATGAAAATCTGTCGCTATTACAAAGACCATTACTATTAAAAATGCTTCAGGGTCTTGTTCTTTCATTTGAGAGGGGAATCGACTCTGTTAAAAAATATAACTATGTTGAATTTTCAAATGGTTTTTTTATTACCCTTGGAGGGTGCAGTGTGTTGGAAGTGACGGGTAAGGACTAAGACCGAGAATGCAAAATGAACAACGGTTTATGATGCAAGGACTCTGGTCAATCATCATAGGTTACCAGCTAGAATTGCCTGGGTAGAACAAGGCAGCCTGAGCACAGTGTCTTGTCCAAAAATTGTGATGATCAAACAATGGGATCAAACTCCCAACCCTTGCTTTTCTTTCCCTTTTCTAAGTCTTGACCTCACGTGGCTCCACCATAGCTGAAATCAAACTGTACATATAGGTATAATTATAATGAAGTGAAGATAATTTATGAGATGCCAAATGTGCCTTCGAAAATTATTTTTGATGTCAACACTACTATATTTATCAATGATTCTTCGCAACTGTTAAGTTAATACATTTTATATGAGAGAGATTTATTTTTTAATCGTGGACCTCCCAAAATGATGCTTTAAATAACTTTGGTTTATGTTTATGTGTAAGTTAAAAATATTTATTGTATTTGTTAGATGAGTTAGTAAAGATATCAACCAGTGTGCATGCTTATGGATACCAAAAGACACAATGCGGACCACCGTAAAGGAAAAGATTATTATGTTGAATTGACTGTTTTTAACTAAATCTTTGACCTTTGTACCCCCAGACTTCATGCATTTCATATTATTTTTGTAAAAAATTATTTTATTTTTTGGGTGAATGTGTGCATGGCTAATGATTCTGGACAGTTTGTTTATCAATTCTAGCCATTGGCTTGATCTCAACCCATCCTAGATACATACTGTTATGTTCTCATTCATGCAGTAAGAACCATTTTCAATATTGCTTTCCATGACGATGATTGGTGACCTATCCCTGCCTTAAATGTGACAGTTAGATTTTTTAAAAAGGTAAATTGCCTTTATTTTGTCCTCAAGGGCACTTTGTCTTTAAGTTTAAGATATTTTTATTTTTTTAAAAGAACGAAATAACAGTCCAGGGTTGCAATGTAGGCAATAGGAGTTAATTAATATTGTTGTCTAAGGCAGGTTAAAAACACAATACCGAAAGCCAAACTCAAACCCCCATCATTGGCATGGTTAGTGCA
Organism: Dirona albolineata; assembly: GCA_031763155.1. Classification (NCBI taxonomy): domain Eukaryota; kingdom Metazoa; phylum Mollusca; class Gastropoda; order Nudibranchia; family Dironidae; genus Dirona; species Dirona albolineata. Next base: position 1,477 of record JARFNW010139418.1, on the reverse strand, counting down.
ATGTCTTAATCTCTCAACCACTATGCATTTGAAAGACAAAATTTGGAGAATGACACCAGACTGGGAAGCATTGTATTGCTTTATATTTATATTACGAGTTCCAGATAAATGCAAATGAATTTATAACTAATATTTTCTGAGCAATTTGTTTTCCTGACCTCAACACCTCCCAATGCTTTGTATAAACTCACATTATACTTTCCACCTCTGTGACCCCTTTCCTTCTCCCTCCCCTCTTATGAATTTGATTCAAATGTAAATATATTCTTTGACATGACATGGTCTTTCATCTATAACTATAATGTTTCTCGCCATAAATATTTTGTTTTCATTTTTTCTTTTTAATTTTTACTGACTATTTGCTGCAAACCTGTAGTAACGATGAATTTAAGACTGATTAATTTGTTTCATGAATTATTTCGTTATGTCAAAAACATGCGCAGCGCCGCTGTCATCCTATGTTTAGATCATCCCTTTTTTTCTGTAACATTGGGTTAATGTGTTTAGATAATAAGTCAAAATGGTCAGTTGACCTCCTCCTGCTAGCAAGCATTTCTATATATGAAAAGTTTTGGAAAAATTAAAACTCACTTACTCAATATTTTTTAACAAATAGGAAGCGGGCACTGATAGTAAACAGAATGATAGTAGGATAACGTTACAGCGTCAGTGTGAGACAATAAAATAGAAATAATATTTTTGTCGAACGGGGGGATCAAACCCATGCCTGCCACGGCAACACCACCTTGCAGAGAACAGCAGACAGTCAGTCTGCCACCAAGCTATGCCTCCACCCCGTCTATTCTTGTTTATTGTCTCTCACCGTCACTGTGACATTTTCATACTATTGCAATATTTTTAACTATTGCAGAAGATTGAACATTTTTGGGGGGTTATTTAAAACTGTCAACACCAAATTTGTTTTTTGGTATCATTTTATTTTAATTCAAATTTTATCCAAAACGTGCCAATGGACTCAATACATTGAGTTTCTTTCTGTTTCTTTTCTGGGTAGCCAATATTAAATTGCCATTAGTTTAGTGCAATTTAGTGCATACTTCCTGCCAATTTTTTTTTAAAATTCTAAAATCAGCCATAAAATGATAACAATGAATGACACTTTTTAAATGCTTTGTCCCCATAAGCTTCAATATCATCGACATCATCTGCATAGTCTCAATGCTAATAATGCTATAGAAAAACCTTTGGTCTCATTCAGCCTTACTTGTCAATGCATGATGAATACCTCACTCTAAATGTACACTGACCAAAACTTTTCCAATGCATTTTTTACAGTGAGCTTTTGATATCAGGACTACTGGGCGAAAGAGAATGCCTTGAGCTGAGGACACGTCACCAATTGTCGCCTTCATACATTCAGTTTTTGTTGATGTTTTTGTTTTGTGGTTTGGGGGGGGGGGGGGTTCAAAGCAATTTTTTTACGTGTTTTTTTTGTTTATATGGAGATTGTAACTTT
>JARFNW010139407.1:0-10510 GCA_031763155.1 Dirona albolineata | reverse complement strand
AGTGCGACAACAAAGGAAGGTCATGGCATTTTGACTCGGACACATTAATACCGATTTGAAGCAAAACCTGACTAGACATGAACGTTAACAATGAAAACACACACAGCAGTCTCAGTCTTAAACAGATATATATATTTATAAAAACGTTAATATAACAGTAACACTAACACATATAAATCGTTTATAATTCTTTACATTTTATTTAATTTTATCTTTATCATTCAGATCAACTTTATCAAGACCGCCATCCACAACAAATCTGAAAAGTTGGTTATTTATTTTTCTTCATTTTCCTCTTAAGACTTTCGACTAATTTCTTGGAAACTGATTTAGAATCTGTCATATCATTTGCATCGCCATCGTTGTTTTTCCTCGCACCGCCATCTTTCTTTGCCTCAGGCTTCCTCTTGATTTGCTCGTCCACCAACTTCATCATATTGTTCGTCTTCTTAAACTCTGGAGCGCTAGGGTCGATGTGGAAATGGTGGGAAGAGAACATGGCACTGAATCGGGGGTCATCCACGTCCACCTCCAAGTCTTCCTGTACCTTCATCTTCTCCTTCTTCGCTAACATCGACTTCTTCTGTTTCTGACGACGGGACAGTTTTCCCTCTTGGACCTTTTCGGGTTTACCCACCTTCTTCTCTTCCCCATCTCCCATCAGCAAGAGTTCCAACTCGGCCTTCTCTCTCTCGTCCTCGCTGTCGTCTTTGTTTTCCTCTGCACCCTTCTTCTTCTTGTCTTTCTTTTTGCCCTTCTTTTCCTTCAACGAACTCAAATCAACACCCTCACTTTCCATCATCTCCTTCAACTGGTCGTCCATAATGCCTGGGACATCGAAATCATCGCCAACTTCATCATCATCATCATCGCCTTTCTCTGCTTTGGCTAACTCAGCCTTTTTCAAGTCCCTCTTTTTCTTCCGTTTCTCCTTCTTCTTCTCCAGGAAGTCATCGACTAAAGTACCCTTTGCCTTTTCACTCTTCTTCAATTTATTTTGAACGGCTGATTTCAGTCCTGGCTGCCACTCTAACTCTTTGTCCACTTCATTTTCCTGTTGCTCTTTTTCCTCTTCCTCGACCAGTTTATCCATAATAACTTTACGATACATGCTAATTTTTCGCTCTTCAGTAATATCCTCTTCGTCTTCATCATCTGCCAAAACTGATTTCAACCACTGCGGTCGGCCACCATCGTCGTCCATATCCGAATCGCTTTCCGGCGGGGCAATAATGTCCGCATATTTATTCTCCTCCACGATATTCTCCAGGTCCTTGTGCTGAAAGTGAACCATTTTCCTATGAAGCCGATCAAAGTCTGTTTCATCCCAGGTGACTTCCACTTTAGCCTGAGACAGCGCTGAGGAGTAGAACAACCTGGGCGTATAGTCAACCAAACCTTGTTCTTCCCCAAACGACTCCTTCGGTACGTCATCGAACGTCATAGCGTCAGGAATAAACCTCAAGTCCAACTTAACAGCACTCAGCTGATATTCTTGCCCGTCGCATTCTTTGTAGATATTGTCCGCCACCTCCACTGAACTGCAATCCACCACGGCGTAGTAGTAACGCATCCGATTCATCTGATAATCACGAAGCACTTCCCGATCGGCGTCCACCATCTGTTTCTCCATGCGTTTCAATTTCTGTGGATCCACATACTTGTCTTTTTTCTTCTTCTTCTTCTCTGCATCTATAGGTCCTCCGCCGGTTCCATTTTTCAAACTGTCCCTCAATTCTTTCGGTCCGTGCACAGCCTCGTCAGCCATTCTCTCCTTCCCGAATTCTGACGGGTAAATCGTGACACTGTGGACCGAGCCACCTTCCGTGGCGAAGGACTTGAACAAAACATACAAATCCTGGGCTTTTACGAAGTCCCAGTCCATGTTACACACGGCCAAACGACGAGTTGATTCAGAAACCTCAGGAGCGTCAGCATGGAGTTCGTTCCACTTGTGTTCTACGGCCGTCTCCTCCAGGTCAAATTCTGTCGTATACTCAGGCAGCTCATCATCATCCTCATCAGAACTGTCATCGCTTTCACTCGTCTCCTCTTCCTCTCCGCCCTCACTGTCTTCTTCGCTTTTGTCATCATCTGAAAGAGAAAAATTCAATAAAGGTTTCAATATTTCTGCCTTCAGACATTCATGAGGGTGAAATAAGTGAGTGTACAGGCTCGCCAACAGGACCAAGGGCATGGGGTAAGGGCATCTCTGGGATCCTAGAGAGGACCAGGTTAGCTTAAGCAACTAACCATACATAAATGCAAGATAATATCTCAAACATAAATTTTATCACGAAAGCGAAAAGGATTGAAAGTTGAGAGACAGGGAGAGGAAGCGATGGTAAGATGGACAGAATTATTGAAACTGAGAGCGTAATATAACAGGTACTAATGAAACTAACACAGGCGGCACAGGTTTGAGGCCCGGGACCCAAAAAAAAGAAAATGTACCAGTATGTATCAAATTTCTATTCAGCCATCTTTGGTCTTCTTATAACTAGGGTTCAAACACCTCAGCAACAACAACGAGAGACAGAGAAATGTCTTTTGGCATCCGGGGCCGAGTGGTAAGGCTGCGTGACCAGGTTCGAATCCTGGCTGGAGCTACCGATGTTGAGTCCTTAGGAAAGAGTCTTTACTGTGCACGTTCAGGGTGTTTCTATACCTCAGACCCCCACTGGCCAGCCAAACTCAGAATAGATCAAATAAAATATCCGAAATAGGTTTCAATAGTAATTGTTTTCTGATCTTCCAAATTACATTGGCTACTAGTTGAGAAAAGGATCAAATACAAAGCATGTGTCCTAGTTTATCGTTGCCTTGAAAACACAGCCCCTTACTACCTTTCGGAACTATTAAAGAGATATTCAGTCCACAACAAACTGCGCTCTTCAAATGATCCCTCCCGTTTGGCTATTACCCGAATTCATACAAAAGCTGGAACCAAATCCGTTTCTCATTTTGGACCAACTCAATGGAATTCACTCCCTATTGCACTACGGGAAGTAGATTCGTTGTCTTATTTTAAACGTCACCTTAAAACATATCTTTTTAAATGATCTGTCATGTAATTTTAGTAATGTTGTAATTGTGCGAATATATATATTTTTTTCTGTAAAGCGCCTAGAGCCCATTCCTTTGGGAGACTGTGCGCTATATAAATATAAATATACTAATTATTGTTATCAATTCCCAAATGACATTTCGATATCTTTTGCTTTTTAAATCACTCTATCTAACACTAACATTTCTTCCTCCTGACCTCATAGATTTCCTGCCCATCCCATTTTATAGAAAATGTAGATAGACGTCCTTCTGTGAACAAATACTTTAACAATTCCAAACCATTATCATTGCAGTTTCATTGGTGATCTTAGACGGAGAACAATCGCTTGGCGCAAAGTGTGCACTACATTGCACCAAAGTAATGGCAATTTATCATTAGATATACCGGTACCCGGAAATGAAAGGAATAAAAACTCAATTCATTGGGCCCACCCTTGTTCTCACTGCAATGCAATGCAATTCTCTCTTAACAACGTTTTTGAGAAAGAGGCTAAACGATCATTTTAAGAGATCCTATCAATTTACAATAATGTGAGACGAATGCCTTTAATAAGGGGTATGCGTCTGTGGCCGAAAAGTGAGCACGACTCGACCGTTAGTGTTGACAAGCAACGTCTATCGTTGCTAGTGAATAGACGGGTGACCGCCTAGGATCTAAACCCGTCAATAACAACCCCACCCCCCACTCCCCAAAAGCATAATGAAATGTATTGGATCACTGGTGCTTGTGTCCTTGGGTAAGACACTTTGCCCTGTTTACCTCATCCTATCGGAAACGGACGTTAAATTCGGAGGCCCCCCCCCTGGGTTGTAAGCAGCGTTTGTCATTGTTCAGAAATTGTATTCGCGCCAAACAGGCATCATGTGGCGTTTTAAGTGTTCCGTTGCTTCCCCGGGAACAATGTGCTACTATTGTAAAGCGCTTAGACCATGGTGACAATCGTAGATGAGCGCTATATAAATGGCATTTACTATTACTACATTTACTTATGCTGATGATGTAGAATCTTAGCTTCAGGGAACAAAAAATCTTTACAATTAGGACACTGGTCTATCACTATCACAGATTACCACAAGTGGTAGATACCCATTTCTTCATCTGGGTCAAGTGAGGCAATTGGAGTAAAGTTTCTTGCCCAAGAAAAACAATGAGGTTACTGGGGTAAGGATTCGAACCCACGACCTACGCCATGGGAGTTGGCTGTCCTACAAAACAAATGAGCCGACATCAGTTTGTATCAATGATGTAGATAGGGATGACAGTGAGTTCTGCAATGCTGGTGATTTAATATCTATTGAATCGTGGATTAGTTTATCTACACATCGTGACAGGTGGGTATTGATATATTCTCATGATACAATACAAAAGTTGTTTTTTTTTTTTTTCCATGTACTGTCTCTTCTAACCAGTCAGGGAAAATGCCTGGCCTGGCAACCAAGGGGAATATTACAGGAAAAGGGCTTGGCAAGCAAAGAGTTAACAGAATGAAGGGTTTCACTATAGAAGGGTAAATCAAAGCAGCAATCTCTCGTATAAGTACAGAAAAATGTGTGTTTTTACCTGCCGATTTCTTTTTGGCCTTAGGTTTTGTGATTTCTTCTTTCTTCAACTTTTTCGCTGCACGCTCTGGTTTTCTGCTGTCCATTTCATTGTCTTCATCATCATGGGTCCTCTTTGTAGTTTGCTTTTCCTCTGTAATTCAAAACAAATGGTTACAGTACACAAAATACATCAACATATAATATAATCATCATAATATGCACCAAGTTAAAAATAACGCCTAATCTCTCATCTAGATTTGCTGCCCATATTTTATAAGCTCTCCTCACACATGATACTCCAGGTGGTTTGTCATTGCTTAATCCATTCAAACTTTTTCTAATTTTGTAGTTTTGTTTGTTGTTGTGATCATATCTTGTAGCTTCAGGGAAAAGCTGATGTCAGTTTTGAAAAAAAAGGGCTGTGCATCTTTATAATAAAAACTATTAAACTGCGAAAGTATAGATCCACCAATGGTACTTAAAAAAAATAAAAAAATCAGCTGAAAAAAGCTGACGTCATTAAAGAACGGTCCCTTACCTTCTTCTAAAACCATTTTTTAAATGCTAAATAAATAAGATAAAAACATGTTACTTTATCAGTTATCAGGTAATAAATCATTGTGATTATTATCATCGCTGTTATCTATTTGACTATATAATAATAGTCACTCTATCTATTATAATAAAACCTTTTATGACTAACTAGCTAGAGACGGTCGTGTTTCAAGTTCTGATCAATGTCTAAATCTGACCGCCCACTACTTTTTATTTTATTGTTTTTGTTTACAAATTAATTATACCAGGTTTTTTGGGTGTTCCATAATCTGGTTTTTTAAAAAGAGAAGCCTTCCAAATACAAAAACGGCAGAATCAATGTAAACAAAAACAATACACAGGTGACGTAGACTGTAGAGGAGAGGGCCTTCAGATTGGCTTTAGACTTTATTAGTTGGAACTCGAGACATTATTATAATCTAGTTGTCAACTAAGTAACATATACTTTTATACGCTCTACTCTAGACTGCAAACTAGAAATTACCTATATCGTCTTCACCTCCACTTCTTACCTTTGCCTTTGTGTTTGGTAAGTTTGGCTACTTTTGCCTTACTTTTCTTGTTAGAAATTGATGTGTCAATGTCCTCATCAGGTTTCTTCTTGTTTTTCTTCTTCAATTGCTTTTTAACTTCATTGTTCTCAGCAGAGCTGGCTTCTTTCTTTTGCTTTTTTTTACTGACTTTTGAATCCACTTGGACATCATCACCAGATTCCTTTCCCTTGCCTTCTTCATCTTCGTCTTCATCACTGTCTTCAGATTCATCAGATGAGTCTTGGCCTTGGCCTTGGTCTTCATCAGATGAAAGCTCATAGAATTGTTGCATGACATGTTTGCCCCTTTTAGAAACGTCATGTATCGGTCTACCACGTTTGTCAAGAAGAGTTCTGTGACCAAAATCTTTGGAAGTAAAAATAGCATTGAAACGTTTGTCAATTTTAACTTTTTTCTCATAGGTGGGCATGGGCAGAAACCGTGGGTCTGTTAGCACCCTTGAGAAACGTGAATCTTTTCCAAAAGAACTCATTTTGAAAGTTAAATATATGGTAAGACAGAAAGGTTTATCACACACAAACAATCTGGAGTCAGTCGAACCCTTTAATACGTATCAGCAAAGTATATTTATGAATTAGTTCCAAGCTGTTCACATTTTGTTGTGGTTATACAGGGCGCTGCCATGTTTGTTGTTCTTCTGTCGTGGAGATTACTTTTAGTCCAAAATCAACTGGTTCCATAGAGTTTCTTATGTCGCCACTTTATGATATCAATCTCAAACCGACTCCTTCCCGCCAGTACTTATCTTGGTTCCAGTCCGTGGCATTGAGCGGATAATAAATATGGTGCCGTTGTCACCCCCAGGATAGGACTCTACTCTATCGTAGATTACGCCCCAGCTGTCAGCTGGAGTCAAGCTTCTTGAGCACCAACTCTCTCTCTCTCTCTGTGTCTCTCTCTTTATCTCTCTCTGATATATATATATTATGAAAAGTACAGGTGAAAAACGGCAGAGTCACAATCAGTAAATTGAAGAGTCCAAATTTAGTAAATCATGAGTTGTCATGATATATCACCCTTGATCTGATGACTGGTGGATAAAATGAATGTAGGTGGGCATCTGTTCTAGAGCGGGGGACCATGAAGTTTAGATTTGAATTTCTTGTTCCGTTTGTCTGCTTTTCTATGTTATGGGTTGGTATATTTATCGATGTCGAGCCCTGTAATGTGCTCTATGGAATAAGATATATATAAGATATTATATTTATGTTTCTCCTCTCCGAGTGTGTGGTGACCAGTCAAGCAGATCTTAAACTAGTTGGCTAAAACAGGCTCTGGGGTGGAAATTTCCACTAACATACATAGCAGCCCTTTTCTTTACTTTCTTCTCTAGTTGATTTATTTCATTATAAAATATATAATTGTATATTCAGCTTGTGTCTGACTACAATACAAAAACGTTTGGGTACGGACTGGTCTTTTTTTTCCTGACATCGAAGTCGAGACATGCGACCCATTGTGTCTGGCCACGAAATATATATATGGAGTTATTGATATGATGTAAAGGTTAATTCACTTTGGTTCGAGAGGACGCGGGTTCGAATTCCAGTGGAAGCACACTTCTCTCTCTCTCTCTCTCTCTCTCTCTCTCTCTCTCTCTCTCTCTCTCTCTCTCTCTCTCTCTCTCTCTCTCTCTCAAGATCTTTCTCTCTCTACTTGGAGTTTGACTGTTTCTGGTTCTTTGCACAAAAAATAAAGATAATTATATGTTAACTTCAATCAAGTGTAGCACAACAACAACAACAAAAAATAGTAAAACGTTTCAAGTCTCCCCTTCGCCAGCTAACAACACACACATCAGATGGTCTCATAACGTGTGTGTTCTATTAGAAGTTAAAAAAAATCTACTGAGAAAAGACCCCGTTCATATTTAACCGTGACATTATTAGTAGGTACTGTTGGGTTTTTTATCTAATTTTTTTTAAATAGTTGTTTTACACTTGAAGCGTACCATTATCATTGTGCGTGTATGTGTGTGTGTATTTAGTGTATGTGCCTGTGAGTGTGTGTGTCGTGTATGTGTATTTAGTGTATGTGCCTGTGAGTATGTGTGTGTATACATTCGTTTTATCTGGCTTTATTTGTTAGCTTCTGCCAGCCCCCCATTCCCTTCTTTCTTTGAATCCAAAGGTTATGAAGATAGTAGATAGTCAATCAGTCAGTAGCTGTCCACCGATCTCTTTATTATGGCATAGCAAACAAATCCATGGCTTTGAATTCTTTCTTTCGTCTTTTTTTATTTATTTTTTACACAGCCGGTCTTTTATAAACAGTTTATAATTATTATAGTTATAGTAGTACCAGGGCTACTAGGGCTACCCGATACCTTTTTCATGTCTTATCTCGCTTTTCGATTTGGGTTTTTGTCGCGTCGCAGAGTGGACGGATTAGTGTTAGAATGTGTGTGTGTGTGTGTGTGGTTGTGTGGGTGTATGTGTGTGTGTGTGAGTGAGTGTGTCGGTCGTTGCCGAGATTTGACCAGAAGGATTATAATACAATATATTATTATTATATGTGTACTTTGTGATAACACATATACATGCTGGGACAGTTAAATAAATGATGATGATAATAATGATGATAAAGGATAAGTGGTATTTATATATAGTGCTTATCCACGATCTTCACCATGCTCTAAGCGCTTTACAGTAACATATTCATTGCTGAAATGATGACCGTATGGTTGGTGTAGATTTGCCGAGTAATCAACAACATTATATATATTATATGTGTGTGTGTGTATATGTGTGTGTGTGTGTGTGTGTGTATGAGTGTAGTGTGAGTGTGTTTGCTACTTTGTTATAACTTTGATAGTCTGTATAAAATCCCCAAAGATCGTTTTATTTCAGGAAATATCACGCCAAAATTAGACTGAAATAGTGACTTACCAATCCAATCAGCACCGAAGATGATCACACCATTTATTTTTTATTCTGGTAATTCCCAAGAAGCAAAGTCGCGCTTTCATGAGGGGAAAAATAAACCACTTAATAACTAATATTCTTCTGTTATTATTTAATTCGCAAGCAGCACAATAAATGCGAAGTCGAGACGGTCAGTCAGTTATAATTAATAATTGTCAAAAAGTCGTTGTCAATTGTATTTTTAGAACGCGTCAATTTACTTGTTTCTGTGTGTGTGTGTGTGTGTGTGGGGGGGGGGGGGGTTGAGCCTGAGTAACAATCGTCTCGTTATGATGAGCATCTTCAACATTGGCTTCAGTAACCAGGAAGTGCTTTCAAATGATTGTATATTATCATATATATATACACACATTATCACTTTGTTCAGACACATTCATGAGGAAGTTTATAATATTCATTTATTTAACGCTTTATCTGTTTGGTTGAGATGAATTCATGAGAAGGTGTGTAAAAAATAAACTAAAAGAAGGGGCAAAGGGTATAGCTTCAAATTATGTCAAACAAGTAACAGAACAAAGCAAGATCATTCCTAGATGATTCACCAGGACGTTTATTATATTCTCTTATTATTTATTATTTGTAACTAGCCTATTTAATTTATTAACGAAGAGCATCCTGATGTCGTGTTCTGTGTGTTGCATGGAGTTATTTTTCCTCTGGATTTCGATTTGAGTGTCTGAGTGGAAACTGGAACATTAAGAATATTATTATGTTTCAGTTCGTTCAACGTAATCGTATGATTTACCAGTTAATTATTATAAAGAATTTGTTTTTCTTTTCTTATGTTCAGCATTAATTTGTGAAACACTGGAGTTATCTTGAACTCACGGGATTATTAGTTTAAGCTCTTTTTAATCATTCAAAAGGAGAGAAAGATGTGATTAAAGGTATAGAAAGTGTTACCGTGTTCAAATGACAATGGATTGACGAAACAAATCACACTTGTTTCGAGATTTATCTCCCCTTTCTTCTAGTCATTTTACTAAAAATTATATTACCTTCGTGATGGAGAGCTACTATGACGAAGACTTCCGGTCCGAAAGAGATCAGCTGCTTTCGGGAATTCCCAGAGGCAGACCCGAGCCCAGACTGATGGGGCCGGCGGCCGAGGACGAGAGATCGCCGGATCGTGATCGGCACAGAGCCGGTGGAGGTGGCGGCGGCAGGGAGCACGAGAGCCGGTACTCCGAATATTATAGAGACTCCCCAGACCGGTCACGTGATGGTAGTGGAGGAGGAGGAGGAGGAGGTGGAGGCAGCTATTACGGGGATTACAGAAAGCCCCGTAGCCCCGTGTCCTCCCCGGGGGTGAGGAGTGACAGCGGGGAGAGGGGAGGGGACTTTGACCAGAGGGTGTCCAGCCCCAAACGGGTTACGTGGAAGGACCCCGTGGAACAGAAGAAGTCTTCGATGATGAATCAAGTAAGGATGCCAGACACACACACACACACACACACACACACACACACACACACACACACTTAATTTACATACTACCAGAGGTTTAGGTTGGGGATGAAATCACGCCCCCCCCCCCTTTCCACGCTTTTGTCTTGTTTTGATGTTTTAGTGTAACTTGTCTCTTTCTGTCACTTGAGGAAGGCATTTGGCCGGAACGTCGCTTGTTTTGTTTTGTTTTGTCTTGTCCTCGTCTCTCAGAAGCTTCCAACATATTCCTTTTATATATTTTTTTGCACACCCTTGGCTTTAGCCGGGTCTCCTTATATTTTATACTAATACTATGTTATTACTTTTTAAGATCCTAATGTTCTTGCGAACAGGCAATTAACATTATAAAATCGTCGTTTTTATTTAGTCGTTTTTTTTAGATTTTATTATTATTTTTATGGGGGGGGGGGGGGTTGG
>JARFNW010139396.1:0-10510 GCA_031763155.1 Dirona albolineata | reverse complement strand
TTGTAACTGGGGGACGTCCTAATGACAATTATTTTATTGTCTGAAATCAGACAATTGTCTGAACATTTACAGGTCTGAATATATATATATATGTGGTAGGTCTACACTATAGAATTATAATGTGCCATATTTCATAATACTTTGTATGTTTGCACATTTTATATTTTGTCTGCAGCTTGTCTCCGAAACTATTTTTTAAAGTGTAGAAACATGGAGAAAAATAAAAACTTTCATTTCAAACATCCTTTATTGAGGACCTTTTTTTTTTTTTTACATCAGAAGCACTGCTCTTGACATTACAAAGGCATGAGCAGCCACTAAAACAGACCAGTCAAATTTTTATTTTTTTTCAATTTCATCTTTTTGGCAATTCACATTGTGCCACAATAAATGCCAAATTTAAGTTATCGTGAACAAAAACTCAATAAATAAACACAAACCATGGGACCAAACATAAAGAAAACAATTGGGAAGGGATATTTGAAGAATTTACTGAGATCCACCATTATGACTTGCCAGGGGCTTCTTCTGTCTCTGCTTGAGGAGGTCTGTTGTTGTCGTCGGGTTTCATGGCAGGGAAAAACAAGACTTCCTGCAAAGCAACACATTGGTGGGTAGGGAGTGGGGGGCACATATTATTATCACAAATGGAAGGTTGGATGAAAAACAAAAAAAAAGGGACAAATGATTTCAAATTCATATCTAACATTAAAATTAACATGACTATTTCTGTATCAGAATTTCCACTCCACTAATTTATATTGTCCCCCACAATATGCATGGCTTTAAAGCATGAGCGCTTATTATTGGATGGTTTTATTTCTCAAGAGTGAGGTAAAAATAAACATAAGCATAAATTAAACTAGTCTATTTCTATAAATTCAACCTGTAACCCCAAGGGTATTCTGTACTTTTTTTTTATAAAAGAGGACACCTCAACTATTAACAATGTACACATGATGCATTTGTGACGTCACAAATAATGAACAGCAGACAAAGAGGATGGAAGTGCAAAGCGTGACAAGAATTTTGCAAGACGGGCAAAATAAACCTGCAGAATTTCATGGTATGAATTTATAGTGGTGGATGGTTAATGTAAAAAGAGCAGGAAAATACGTCTCACAATGGTGGAGCGTTGTTTTCACAGCTGCCGTGTAAATTATGTGGGAGGATCACCATGCACTATGACATCACAGCAGGTAAACCATGAATTTATTCCAGGGTAAATGAAGAAATTCAACATTGAGCTGCTATCCTTGGGCACGATGCTTTGGTTCCATTGCCGCAGTCCTAAGTGTAGAAACGGATACCAGTTCACAGCTGGGGAAGTAGTCTGTGGCAGACAAATGTCTGTGGGACACACATTTCCAAGTGAGCCACACGCCTAAAACGTAAGCTATTAGTTGAACGCACTTTTCGCCACTGCAAGGCCACATTGAAGATTGTACTTCCCGCTAATGGCCCACCGACCTGCGATTAGAACTAGAAATATCTTGAGGACTGTCAGGTCCATAATTCAAACCCAGCACCTGCACGTCAAAGAGATACCAAGTTAGCCTCTTCACTAAGCTAACACATTTACCTTGATATTATTTTGGTCAGTCAGGAACATGGTCAGCCTGTCCACCCCAAGGCCCAGACCTCCTGTGGGGGGAAGACCGTACTCCAGAGACGTGCAGAAATTCTCATCTATAAACATGGCTTCATCATCTCCTGCTGCCTTGTCCTGGATTAAAACAAAAAGAATAACCCTCTCAATCGAACGGCAACGCCAAATAACAACGCCATTTAAAGACATCTTTGTTTCCCTCATAGAAGCCTTATGTGCCCCATGGCACCAAGAGGATTAAGTTGTTTCCTTTAAATAATCAAGTTCTGACGTCACTCTGTTTTCAAAGTTCATATTCATACAATGAAGACACTGAACTGCACTCATACTTCAATGATTTGGAAGGAAAGTGAAAATAAATAAATTAGAATTAGATATGAAATATAACTTTCACTTGCGTGACTATGAAGATTTAATCTTGCTGAAAATCATAAAAATTTCAAAATAGATTATGTTGGTTCATTGGCATGATTCCTTCACCAAAGAAAAAAAGTCATTACTTTTTTTTAAAAAGAAGCTCAAACTAAGATAGAAACATAATATAGAAATGGACATGAAATCCAATTTACTCTGGGTTACTAATGGTAATCATGAACAAAACTAATTATTCTATTTTACTGCTTCTCCACATCACTTTCTCTCTTTCATTTTCTCTGACAAACCTTAGCCTGCTGCTCAAATCGGTCCCTCTGCACAACTGGGTCATTCAACTCGGTGAAAGCATTCATGATCTCCTTCTTCATGATGAAACATTCAAATCGTTCTGTAACACCAGGCTTGCTGCGATGCCTAAATGGATGAAAATTATTGTGAAATATAGGCACTTTAAATTTTCTCAAATATGTAAATTAACTTAAATCTATTTTGCCAACTGATTGCGTCCATTCCTACGCTGTTAGCATGGTTCGGATTGATATCAACGTCCATACCTACGCTGTGAGCGTTGTTCACTTTCTACCCAAACCCAGCCCCTTTTTGTCTACAATTTATACTGACTTCTTTTGAAGTCTGATCATCAGAGCCCTCTGGTTGGCCCGGGTTACTTGCGACTGCATCTGGGATCAAGGGGTACTTTGAACTTTGAACTTCTCAATGGGCAGGGTTGGGGCTGTGCATCAAAATGGGTTATTGCATTGACACAGCAATGAATACCCAGAGTCAAAGTGCGTGTAATACCTAGCTTCAACAATTTGGATACAAAACAAAGCAGTGCCATAAATGGACCTTCGTCATGCAACAGGCAATATTATCTCAATATCATCGCAGGTGGCGCAGTGGCTAAGTCACTCGCCTTTGGTTCGAGAAGTCGCAGGTTAAAATCCTAGTGGAAGCACTGGTTTTTTTTCTTAAGACCTTGGCACTGCACTGCGGCTGGGTTATTCCGGTCTACCCTCGGAATAGATCCTAAAGACAAATTTCCCCCTAGGATGAATAAAGGGAATTTATTTATTTATAGACGTTTACCCTCTGAATACATTACGCAGCCAGGGGGCGTTTATAAAACAATCTATTTTTGGGCTTGCGATTTTGATGAAAACACAAATATGCTGAATGAAAAGTATGCGTCAAAACAATTCAAATGATACCAAACATAATCAAAAATTGGCCAACGGATACAATTTTATTTTTAAAAAATTATAATGATTAGATTACAAATTGTTAGTATCATTTCACACCCTACAATTTCTCAACACAATATTTTTATTGTGGTATGATTCGCATCACAACTACTACCCTCAAAGTATTCAGCTATTTTCTACGTTCATATTCATACCCAAACACAGCAAAAAATCGACTACTAAAACAGAAAAGCGGATTATTTTGAATTAGTTTCGAAAGATAATAAATTAGTTTTGGAAAACACAGTCATTTTTCGGTATAAAATCGCCAAATATTATCCGATTGACACAAAACAAAGAGGACTGTAGACGTTAGGTTAGGTTCCAGAGAATACAATGTCCTTAAAATGAAGGAATATATTTAACAACACCATTATCTATATTCTACGCAATGATTTTTCATTCACCGTCAATGTAAAATGCACCCATCGGAGCTGTCATTCAAGCCTGACGGGCTGCATTCTATTGGTTGATTTCCTCTTGGGGGGATCGGTCAGAAAACTGAGAGCCGGTGGCGCAGTGGTTAAATCACTTGCCTTTGGTTTGAAAGGTCGCGGATTTATACAAAATTGGGGAGGGGAAAACTCTGTCCAGACCTCAAATTTATTCTCGACGCAATCAGTTAAAGACAGTTTAAATTTAAGGATGTAAAAAAAAAAACCACAAAAATTGTATTAATCACCTACCACTTGGACAGCGGGCTCATGATTTCTGGATGCTCAGTGACGAAAGTAGGATTGATAATCTTGTCTTCAATGAAGTCACCTACCATCTGTAAGAATCAAAATTAAAGACAAGTCAAGACTTGAGGAATACTAGCGAATTTGTTAGGGATTGTTATATCGAGTTATCTTTATGTTACATAGTTATTGGAATAGATTGATCATGAAAAATTTGGTTGAAAAAATATTTTCCCGATGTCATTTAATTTTAGTTGACACGATTTAATCATTTTTCAACCAAAGAAAAAAATCGGGTGTTGCAATAGGAATAACAATAAATACTGTGATCTGGAATTAATCCAGTCTAGTTTGCATGGCTTGAACGACAGTTAAAAACATTTCATTTGCCATTCATGATCAACTAAGAAATAAGGAGGCATTTGTGACAAATGAAGAAGATAGCTTGCGCGCTAACAGTAGTAACAAGTTTGCCAAAAAAGAAAACGAATTCCACACTCAAGGGGTTCCTTCCCGTTTATAAACAGGAATGTGAGAATCGCTCATCTGTGATCTTTGCAGTTAACCGCAAATTGAAACAGTACAAATGGGCCATGTTGGTAGTCTGTGGATTATTACGAAAGTATCATAATGTGCTTTCTAATTCATAATGTCATGACTATTGATCAATGATATCAAATCATGGAGGTAAAAAGCAGAACCTGCCTGAACATTTCAGGTTCTTCTTATAATGCCTCAATTCAAAAAGTTGTCTAAAAAGTTGCACCTCCGCTGAAATTTATTCTAAGAAAACATAATAAGTCAATCACCTTATCCAATAGCCTGGCCACAGTCCTTGGGGCGGGACAGTCAACACCATGCTTGATGGCCAAGTCATCCAAGAATTTACGGGCCTCTGAATAAGGGGATGGAAAAAAGTGTTATTCTTGACAGCCGGTAGAGACAACAGGTTTTTAAGTTAACGCTAGCGAATAGGACAAGATCGTTAGAAGATTTTCCCCAGAAACATGACCTTTGCTATTCGGGAAGTGCCGGAAAAAAAATCATGAGATACCTTATTCACCATTGTAAAGTTGTTTGTCACGGTACTTTTTACTCACAATAGAATGACTTCGGGGGAATGAAAAACACAAGCAAACGGTTTTGACCTATAGTGTGTCAAAATTTAAAGTACGCCTTAAAACACATCATTTTGTTCAATATTTATCTTAGGTATATACATTATATTGGAATGTTGTTGATTTTTCCTGTTCCAAATAGTATCCCATTCATTTAATGGTATGTGTCAGTGTGATTATATGATTACATCATGCAATGAGTATGAGAGGTTGGATGTATTATAACTGGTTATGTAAATGAAGCCCTTTGAGGTCTTGATGAAAAGGCGCTCTATAAATAAACTATTATTATCAAGGAATGAGAGATTCTCTAATAATAATAAACACCTTTTAGCATTTTAAAAAATGTGGTCAAAGCTCCACGACATCCACCCATAGAGATCCCAGATAACAACAAAACAAAGTCAAATAAAAAAAATGAAGGAGATAATAAAAAGTTGAATGAGATTGGAATTTTCACAAACCTGCAGTTCCTAATTTTGAGGCATCAGGGAATGTGGCTCCCATCTCTTTCTCTAATGTTGGAATCATTGGAACTCTTTTGAATGGAGGGGTGAAATCAATTTCCACAGCATCCCCTTCTGGCCCGTCCGGGTGGTATTGAATCTTGTAGCCTCCCTTCAGTTTCTTTACCATGCCTAGAAAAGGAAACAAAATTTAGTATGCTAATATCCCCATGCCTGCCATTCTTAGAATACCAAAACCTGGGAAATTTGATGAGAAAACCTAGGAAATTTCATAAAATCCTGGTAAGTTCAAGAAAGAAACGACCAAAATCAAGGCTTATGGAGAAAATAATGTGAAGAGAAAAAAAAACCCTCTGTGGTTTTCATCCATGACCTTGGGGATTGTCCAGATCATTGGCACGTATGTACTCCTTAAAGCTAGATTTACCTCATTTCTGTTTCGCATGCAGACACAATGCCTGCCCGAAACATCAATGATCCAATACTCAGAGAACTTTTAGCACTCACCCAAATAGTATAACACACCGGCCAACCGCACTGTGAATTTCCATGGTTTCATGGAATCCTTGGCATAAGAGTTAATGAGTAAGAGCAACAATTCCTGTCACTTACAAAGAAAACACTAAAATATATTAATGATACTCCCTCAGCTAACTCTCTTTATCTTTTCCCTCTAGCCACATTACCATTTCCAGTGTATAATATTTTCATAATTTCATTCAGAGCTCTCCTGTTTCAACTACCACAACTACTGCCTTTTCTGAATGAGCTAATCAAAGGCGTCAACTTTCGACCGCAATACTGCATTTCAGTTAGATGCAAACATCTGGTTGCAATCACAACATTCCTAGGCATTCCACTCGTCAGCACTGGTCATCGGGCGACCGAACGGAAGAGTTGCACCATATCCTTGTCATACCATTTGCATGCTTTAAATTAACGCACGGGACAGGCACACATGATTAATCTACATTTAATTTTCTCTAAGATTTTCTTTAAGAGATACACATGTCTTAAACAATTTTGTGAAATTTATATTTTATTATGACTTTTCATTATGATTTTGCAAGCGTTTGAATTGAGTGCGTATATATTACCGGAATACGTTGTTTTCTCGGTGATAACTAATTTGTAATAAATCGTTGTGAAGCTCCACACACTCGGATTGCATTAATTTTTGTTTTTATACAAACATAGATATTTTTATTTGTAAAAATACAAGTTTTGGTCCTGCAGCATTTATATTAAGTGTGCTGTTTAAAAAATAGTTTTCCTAACCCCTTGGGAAAACAACATGTGAGGCCTAGACTTTAAGCCATCATTTTCGATATATCGTAGGATAAACATAAATTTGCTTAGAATTTTAGAGCATATTAAGTTTTAAAACTCCATGATGAAATAAATTTTAGAATATTTTCTTTTCTGTTTGCATCAAGATTTATTTTCCTTAGTATAAACACGGACCAAGAAGCTAATATCAGTTTTCGATGTATCGAAAATATTTTCGTTCCCTATAAACGGTGAATCATAGAAATTGTTATTTTTGTATTTGCAACAGGTTTGAGTGAAGTTCACACTTTGCTTTTAAAATCGAACACACTAGAAAGTTTCTTGCTAAAACCTAAACTGACATTTGTTGCATATGCAGAAGGCAGAATCTGACTATAAAACAGAAAAAAGATCGATCTAAAAAGCCGTTTGTGTGACAGTGACCAATGACATTTCATGAATTATTTTTGTCTGGATGTGACAAAAGACAGGAACTCCCACTCAAAATTCATATGTGAGAAATTTTTCTCGACAATCGAAGCGTACAAAAGAAAAAGCATCACCACCCTGCAGGGTGCTAGCAATAAACAAATCCAAACTGAAACCTTGTCGGAATGTCCCTCACACTGCACTCTTATACTTTGGAAGCATTTAAAATTGCACTAGATAAAATGTGCTGTACGATGTCCATGTGTATTTCTGTATGGAACAAATTTGCAATAATGGGCAGACATGCCTTTTGCATCTCACCAAAAGTAGAAGATAATACTGAATATGGCACCACCAATTTCATTGATCAGTTGTTAGAAAATAGCGGTACCTTAGAATGATACCAACGTTTGCAGAACCACCCTCTGAATGAAAAATTTGGTGCAATTTAGTGCATATTTCATGGCCAACCACCGCTCTGAGGCCATTCCATGTCAAGGTTAAACCATGCCACCTGAGGCATGCAACTAACATGGCAGGGCCAACCCACTCAGCTGTACAAGCCGTCTGAAGACGGAGATGACAGGCCAACCCACTCAGCTGTATGAGCCAGGAGGTGTCTGAAGACGGAGATGACAGACCAACCCACTCAGCTGTATGAGCCAGGAGGTGTCTGAAGACAGAGATGACAGGCCAACCCACTCAGCTGTATGAGCCAGGAGGTGTCTGAATACGGAGATGACAGGCCAGGAGGCGCACTATCAGCAATCATGTCGTCACGCAAAAACATAAATCATGTCAACGAACAGACGAAGAAAGAATGGCCAATCATACGCATCTATGGGTGTGCATATGTGCCAAGATGTTCTATTTTCATATCTTATCTTCCATTTTAAAATTTCACCAGTCTTCACCACACTAATATTTCCAACTTATGACCACTCAGTCTTACATCACCCCTCTCCCCTTTTGTATACCTGACACCAGGGTTTCTGATATAGACATGAGGTCATTGTAGTCTGCGTAGGTCATGTAAAATTCAAGGGTGGTGAACTCTGGGTTATGGGTTAAGTCAATGCCTTCATTACGAAACTGCTTGCCAATTTCATACACACGGTCAAGGCCACCAACCACAAGCATCTGGGAAAAAAATAAATAGTAGTTTATCAATACAAAACATTTATAGTACCCATCATAGAAAAAATGTTTTGGGATTTACCCTGTCTTGGATTATCAGTGTTGAACAAGTGAAAATATTGATTTGCATGCAATTAATTATCACCACGAATTGAACTTATAAAAATACGAATTGGAAATGAAAGACTGCACATCTTTGGAATGAATCGACATAATAAAAAAATAAGTTA
Source organism: Dirona albolineata (assembly GCA_031763155.1). Classification (NCBI taxonomy): domain Eukaryota; kingdom Metazoa; phylum Mollusca; class Gastropoda; order Nudibranchia; family Dironidae; genus Dirona; species Dirona albolineata. Next base: position 1,952 of record JARFNW010139396.1, on the reverse strand, counting down.
ACAATTGTCCCACAAAATTGAACCTTCTCGGCAGTCAATCTAATTTCCTGGAACCGAAAAACCTGTTTGATAAATCCCATTATTGAACAAGTCGATTATCGATAAAGTCTTGGATCACTCAATCATTCAAGATTTATGCTATTTCAATTATCGAAATATAAGAAATGAGACTGACAAAAGCATTTCTTAATTACTCTATTTTCACACAAAATGCTTCGACCGCATCATGTAAATCTCAAAGTATTATAAAAAGAAGTTCCAATTTTTTTGACAATGCAAGGACACATCCAAGGCGACATCTCCTATCTTAATTAAGGCCATCTGCAACAAAGTGCTTGGGAATAGCCATGGAAACTCCCATCCAGAACCTCCACATCCCAAAGTGTCCATGCTTACCTCTATGTTAAGGGCATCCCAAGTCTCAAAGTCTTACTTCATTGGTAATATTTATCTCATATATAGATCTACTACTAATGTCGGCACCAGTCTATTGGTCCCAGCTGATGTCTTACGTATTTCAGTTTGAAAATATTACAATATTCTATCAACATTTGCCAAGTTCATTTGGTTTGCCGTTTTAAAAAATCAAACAAAACAAGTGGATACCTTCAGATACAGTTCTGGTGCGATTCGCATGTAAAGATCCTGGTTCAAATCATTGTGGTGGGTGATAAAGGGCTTGGCTGTGGCACCTCCTGCTATCAAACTCATCATGGGTGTCTCAACCTAGAATCAACAAAGAAAAATGAGGGGAAAAAAACCTAGCAAATTAACGGCGAAGCAAAGGTGGCCAAACTAACTACTGAATCACCTGTGGCTCTTTGGGTATGGACTGTTTGTTAAGAAAGCAAATATCAAAGCAAGCAGAAAGAACGACCAGCAAAACAAACGAAAAAAGAAAAAAAATCACTACAGCTGCACTTATTTTTTGTAGCTAATCCTTTACCCCCTTTTTCTACTTTAAAAAAAAAAAAAGAAAATAAAAAGAGTTTAAAACGTAACTAATAATTTAAAAAAAAAAAAAAAAAAATTTCCCCCATTGCAAAATTTGTCTTTAGGGTCTAATTCGAGGGTAGACGAGTAACCCAGGCGTCGGGCGTGATCAATCAAGATGAATTCAGAGGGTGTGAATTAAACAAGTGAAAATATCAACACAGCAGTGGGTAATCCGAACAAAGTCAGAGAGTGTGAAGTGAGTTAAATAGGTTACACACACAAAGGAAAGAGACAGAGCGAATGAAAGAGAACAATTTGATGATACTGATACATGCATATATATGTAATCCATCACACCCATGTTGATTTCTCTCCCTGTAACCAGGCTGGGTTTTCCATTATCAAGGCTCCCTATTAAAGGAATTTATTTGTTGTTTATCAAGTCCCCTTTATACGGCAGTAAGCAGTGTAGGGGCCAGCCATATGTCAATCTCTGAAGGGTACCCATGATAAATGGAGGTAAATCCAAATGTCAATGAGGACTTCCACCACTCATCACTTAACATATGGCCAGAAAGACTCTGCATCAGGAAATAAAGATGAGCAGGTGATGAGCCCACTGCGTAGGAATTTATTCCGGAGCTTGAATAAAATGAAAACAGATCATTTACTCTTGTACTACTGTTCCTACTGTTATTACTGATTCTGATGTTGTTGCACGTTATGTTCCACTGAATACTGCAATTAATTAAATTAGTGCTTTTAGCGGTAAATCTTTAATTTAATGCAAAATAAAAACCATTATCAAATTTCAAAATGACTTGTCAGCATAAAAGTAGAACATATTGCATAAAATCATTTACGAATTTGAATGTATATTTAAGATGGTTTAAGGCCGGCCAATACATCCAAAGGTTATTAATCCTTGATTTGCACACTTGGGCAACATGGATGATTCCTGTTAACATCAGGCTAACGCTTGATGGATTATCTTTATTCCTTCTTTGGAATGCCAT
>JARFNW010139385.1:0-10515 GCA_031763155.1 Dirona albolineata | reverse complement strand
TTACACCACTCATCACCTAACATATGGCTAGAAAGACTCTGCATCAGGAATTAAAGACGAGCAGGTGATGAGCCCACAGCTTCCAAATACCTTTACCAGTAAATTGGACAACAATTTACCATAAGGTCCATAATCTCCTTTGCTACATGCGCCCGTATTCGCAAACGTATAGCACATTTTGGCACTCTTCAACATTGAATTGTACTCAAAACATGACGCAGATTTTGGGATCCACTGCATGCAGATATCAATTAACATAGAATTTGCATACAACGGCACGACTGTAACATAGAATTTGCATACAACCGTAAGACTGTAACATAGAATTTGCATACAACGGCACGACTGCCTTTCCTGCTATGTATTGTTCTGACGTTCCATGTGGCAAATATTTTTCATTTTCCCGGGGGTTCGGCAATTTATCTTCTTTGTGCGGCTTTCACTACAAGGCGTCATATGCCCCTTGTTAGGAGGTCCCTTCCTCTCCCATATCGTGTTGATTAAGATTTGTCGCAAATACTTCTGTAAGAAGTTAGTTTTCTTGGCAGGGGTGTTAGCCCTAAGCAAGCCCATTTATGCTCTGGGTGAGGTTGTTCAAATTAGTCTGGTCTCGGTCCTTGAAACTGAAACGGCTTTTGGGATCGTTGAATTTTGAGGCATGCAAGCCGTCACACTGTGACAAGGAATGAACATTTCAACGAGGACAGTATTAATCAACTCAATTATAATATATTTTTTCAACAGACGTGCAATCTGTATTTTGGCACCGAACTACTTTCTTACCGTAGGTGAAGATGTTCCCTTTATCCCTTTATATCGTGTTCCCCTAGAAACCCACCAATCCCCACCCCATCCCCTCTGTGTCCCTTACCGTAGGTGGAGAGTTCCAGCAGCAACCTGACGATGGCCTCCACCACCATGGCGTCGTCCTTGTGCAGTCTGTAGGCGTCCATCAGGGTGGGGATGCCGGTCGGGTTGTCGTCGTTTGGGTTGTCGCTGGTCAGGAATCGGAAGGCACATTCCTCTGTTTACACACACACACACACATCAACAACAACATCAACAAACAAAAAACAAAAAACAAAAAAAATTAAGAAATTAATTTTTTTTCTTTAACCCCTTCACTAACAACCAAATAATTCTGTAACATTCTGTATGTTTTTCAAAATTTTTCAGGAGAGCCAAAAAAATGTTTGTTTTCTCTCATGCACTAATCAATTTAGCCACCTTATTCTGGCTTTTGTGACATTACCAATTTATATGCCATGGTATCTACATCAGACCTAGATCAGCCAATGCGCCACATTTTTATCTACAAGATCGTATTTGTAATTCGATTTTGCCAAAATCTGGATACATGGGTTTGTTTTTTTGACAAAAAAACTCCAGATCTCTTGTGATGAAATAAATATCTAATCAAATTACTTTTATCTAAATTTACCGTTTGCTTCCACAACGGTGGTCAAAACTTTACAGCAATTTCTGACGACCTTGGAGTTCTTGGTGTGGAAGGCGATGGCGGCCACCAGATTTCCCACGCAGTCGAGTTCATTGAATGGTTCGTAACAGGAATCTAGAAGGGAGAAATGTTTAGAAGTTCAGTTTTAAATTTGCCTAGGTGGCAGCTCTCAGTTGTCCTGTAACTGAATAGTAACCACTAGGGTAACAGCAAAGTGTTTATCGGTAAAATGTAATATGGACCTCATGGTACATTGTTGTCCAATTTACTGGTAAAGGTATTTTGACGCAGTGGGCTCATCACCTGCTTGTCTTTAATTCCTGATGCAGAGACTGTCTAGCCATGAGTTGAGTATAATGAGTGGTGTAAGATCTCATTGGCATTTGGATAACTTCCATTTGTCATGTACACCCTTCAGAGCTTGACATATGTCTGGCCCCTACACTGCTTCTTGCGGTATAAAGGGGACTCGATAAATAAACAAACATATATATATATAATATATTAAATTATCAACTGCAGGGGCTACCTACACAGACGCCAACCTAACTGATAAGACATGTGCGCAGCCAATGAATCACTTCCATAATGTCATGTTTTGAGAGTATTATTGATTTGGGAGCCAGGTGGTGCTGTGGCTTTGGTTCGAGAGGTCGCGGGTTCAAACCCAGGTGGAAGCACTTTTTTTCTTCTCAAAACCTTGATCCCACATTGTGGCTGATGTCTGGGTTATTCCGGTCTTCCCTCTGGAAGACAAATTTACCCCCTGGGATGAATAAAGGGAGTATTATTGAGTATTATTTGATTAATACTCACATCATGATGTCATTTACTGGTTGCTCATAGGTTGTATCTGTTAATGTAGCGTCTGTGAACACGTCCTAGATGACCTTTGTCAAACATAGTCCTTCCTGTCACCCTCCAAGTACTCCTGTGCAATGTCCTTACTCCTTCCTGTGCTTGTAGGTGCACTCATAGGGCTGTCACGAACCTCCAAGTATTCCTGTGCAATGTCCTTAGTCCTTCCTGTGCTTGTAGGTCACGACCCTCCAAGTACGCCTGTGCAATGTCCTTAGTCCTTCCGGTGCTTGTAGGTGCACACATAGGGCTGTCACGACCCTCCAAGTATTCCTGTCTTGTGATATTTCCTCTGCTTCCGTAATATCTATCCCGATGTTCTTCAAATCTCTTTTAATCATTTCTTCCCACAAAAGTTTTGGTCTTCCCTGTCTTCTTCTGCCGTCTGGCTGCCATGCTAAAACTTTTCTTGGGAACCCATCAATTTTCATTCTCAAAATATGTCAGTCTTGAGCCATCTTAAGCATCTTTCTTGGATGATTTCACTTATGCTTTGTATCTGGTTCTTCTAAAGATCTCAACGGTTTTGATTCTATCTAGATATGAAACCGCAATTATCTTCCTTAGACATCTCTGGTGGAAAGCATCTAGCGGTTTTTTTGTCTTTGGCATAGATGGACCATGTTCCACTGCCATATACAGTCAAACCTGTGCTTGCGGCCATCTGTATAAGGTGGCCACCTGCCCTGGTGGCCACTTTCCAGGCCCGACCGAACTCGTTTTTTCCTCTAATTTGTCACTGTGCAGGGCGACCACTTTTTCCAGGAATGAAGGGTGGCCGTCTTAGCCAGGTTTGACTGTAGTAAAATGGAAAGTACTAACGAGTTGTAGAGATTTAATTTCGTTTTGAGACTGAGGTTTTTTTGATTGAAAATGTTCTGTAATCTGCCAAAAGCTGCTCCTGCTTTTCCTGTCCTTATTTTTATCTCATCAGTTGTGCTGCCTGTGTTATTTATTTTCAAACATAGGCATACATATATGTAATTAAAACTCACGGGAATGATGAAATTCGATGTCCTCTTGTGTCGTATCGCATTCTGTCGCATCGTCAAGGCTACTGTCCTGGATATACAAAAATGAACACAAATGAGATGAGTGTCAGATAAAATCAATTACATTCATCAGTAATGAAATTGAAACTTGGTTTGGTTTTTTTTCTTTCTTATAATGTAAGAAAGTATATAATATTCAAAATAAATGAAGAGGGAGCGGGCACTGATGGTCTAAGTAGAAAGAATGATAGTGGGATAATGTAACAGTGCCAGTGAGAGACAAGAACAATTTTTTTTTTTTAGATTTCCGTTGACCAGGGGAATCAAAACCATGCCTGCCACGGCAACTCTGCATCGCCATGAACAGAAAACAAGCCCAATACCTCTGGACTAATCCGCCACCCCCTGTTTAGAGAAAGAAATTGTTGGCCTTGTTCTATTATAGCCAACTTCAGACATATCAGTTAAAAATCATTGGGCACAATTGTTGTTGTTGTTTATCGAGTCCCCTTTATATCACAAGAAGCAGTGTAGGGGCCAGCCATATGTCAAGCTCTGAAGGGTGCACATGACAAATGGAAGTTAATCCAAATGACAACAAGGATTAACACCACTCATCACCTTACACATGGCTAGAAAGTCTCTGCATCAGAAATCAAAGACGAGCAGGTGATGAGCCCACTGCATTGGGCACAATTGTGCGCAATGAATTTGTACAAAAGTGGTAGCAATTTCACACAAAAAGGCATAAAAGGAAACAATAAAAATGTCATTCAAAGTCAAAGTGAAGAAACTATGACATCTCTACAAATAAGGTTACGAACTTAAGACTGTGAGTCGTAGGGGAGTCGGTGGCGCAGTGGCTAAGTCACAAGCCTTTGGTTCGAGAGGACCTCTCAAGACCTTGATACCACTTTATGGCGCTGCACTGTGGCTGACGCCTGGGTTTTTCTCGCCTGCCTTCAAAATCGACCCTAAAAAACAATTTCCCCCCTGGGAAGAATTTAAGAATTTATTATTTCAAGATATATGGTCAATGGTAATGAAAAAAAAACTTGACAAATTTCAACCAACCTCAAGTTTTTGTAAGACGACGATGTTTTGGGACGAAGACAAGCCTGAGCTGGTCGCCTGATCTTCTACGTCGAGAACGACCCCCATCGAGGAAGTGCTGACCTCGCCCGTGGCTCCCCCCTGTGAGAAGGCGGACGGCATGGAATTCACCTGCACCATAGCATAGCCTTGGCTCGCCTGGTCACACATAGAAGACAAAACATAAAAATATTGATAGATCTACAGACCTGTATTCCTGTGCAAATGGAGATCTCAAATTGACGCCATATATGTGGCCCATGGCACCAAGAGGACAAAATAAGTTAGTAAGTATCCCTGTATATATACAGGCTAAATAAAGTAAAGTCCTTTAGAGCCTTAAGGCCCATAGAGCCGGTGCTTATCCCGGTTTCAGGAGCGTGAAGCGGACAGAGTGACAATACGTCACCCTTCTGGATAGGACGCTGGCCTAGTAAAGTTTCTTGCCCAAGAAAAACAACGAAGTGACTGCGGTAGGAGAGTCCGCTGTCCTAACCACTAGGCCACCTCGCCTCATATATAGAGGCTAAAAGGTATATGTAAATAGTGAAAAGTGAATTTATATCGCACTCAACTTCCATCCTGGAGTGCTCAGCGGCGCTTTACAATGCAAGACAATTATAAGATACAATATATAACAAAGCAGACGCAATGAGATTAATCCTACTTAACTCCCTGGGGAGCATTCAGTAGCCTCGCCAGTTTGGCTGCATCATACTAGTTAACCGACAATAATATGTTTCTCTGACTGTAGCTAGCTGGGTATTTATTCACACCCGAGTCGATGAGGTGAAAAAAATGTGAAGAGTCTGTCACAAGGACTCAATATTAGTATTTTCAGCCAGGATTTGAACCCACGATCTCATAATCTCAAGGCCAGCAGTCTAACCACTCAGCCAATGATGTCACATAAAAATAAAGATAAACAAATAAATATATAAATGAGAACGTTTATGTTATTATATTCAGCAATATGTCAACAGTTATCGGCATACTCTAAATAATGCTTCAACAATCCCCCCCCCCCCTTTCCATTACAATATTATAATAAAAAACACTATGAAATAAATAGTTTTCCTTAAGCACTTTCATTAGAATCATTATTATTATTATTACTATTATTATTATTATTATTATTATTATTATTATTATTATTATCATCATTATCATTATTATTATTGTTATCATCATTATGTTCATTATTATTACTATCATTTATTATTATTATTATTATTATCATTATTATTATTATTATCATTTATTATCATCATCATTATTTATTATTATCATCATTTATTCTTATTGTTATGATCATCATTATCATTACTTATTATTATCATTATTCTTCTTATTATTAATATTATCACTATTATTATCCTCATCATTAATATTATTATCATTGTTGTTATTAACATTATCATTATTATAATCAATATCATCAATATCACCATTCATCAATGCTTCAATTTACTCACCATCGGCAACAGAGTGGGGTTTGGTGTGGCCTCTGAACCTTCCAAACTCAATGTTGATTGGCTGACGGTGGAGTCGGAAGGGGAGATGACTCTCTGCACAGACAGTTTTCGCGTCTCCGTGTCAAACACCAGATTGAAACCCTGAAGTCGCAAGAAATAAAAAAACGGTCAATTAATACAAAATATAAAATTAAGGATGACTTTTATCACTGCGCAGTTTCCCTGCCAAATTCATTAATCTCACTGTCTCTGCAATGGTTAAGTCACTCGCCATTGGTTTGAGAGGTCGTGGGTTCGAATCCCAGTGAAAGCAATGTATCTTTTCTCAAGGCCTTGATCCCACTTTGCAGCAATGCAGCTGACGTTTGGGTTATTCCGGTCTAACCTCAGAATAAAATTAATTGATTTATTTATCTATTCATTATCTATTTCTATCTGCCCCCCCCCCCCTTCTGTGTGTGTGTGTGTGTCCACCACACCTCTCTCTCCCTCATACACATACACAAACGCACATACCTGCAGGGTACTACTATCCACAGTGGGCGCAGCGTTCAAAGACTCTGCCATATTGTCTGGCACCATCTGATGGTGCATGCTGGGATAGGAGGGTGTGGCTTCACTGTCCCTGCCCAAGTCCCTATACTGAACAGTGCTGGGACCAGCCTGGTCAAACGTTGAGTGGGCGGCGGCCTGATATGTCTCTGACCTTTCTCCTTGTTGCACTGGTATTTGAAACAATCCTGAACAAGAAGATAAAGCGGGGGGAAATTGTAACAAAAAGTTTAGATATTTCTCTTTGTTAATGGTATTTGAAACAAACCTGAAAAAGAAGAGGAAGAAGAAGAAAAATGTAACAAAAAGTTTATATCTTTCTCATTGTTAATGGTATTTGAAACAAACCTGGAGAAGAAGGTAAAGGGGGGAAAATGTAACAAAAAGTTTATATCTTTTCATCTTGTTAATGGTATTTGAAACAAACCTGAAAAAGAAGAGGAAGGAGAAGAAGAAGGAAAATGTAACAAAAAGTCGAGATCTTTCTCCTGGCTGCACTGGTATTTGAAACAATCCTGAAGAAAAGGGGGGGAAAAAATGGTTGAGATTTTCTTCAAAGTGAGTCCATCGTCATGGCATTACAGCCATAAATGACCTGTGTCACTGTACATGGCTTTGAGAAAATGGAAATACCACACTATTATTAGTGTCAGCTGTATTCGTCGTATATCTTTAATCCAGGCCTCTTTGGTAAAAATTTCCAGTTTCTATAGCTGTTGGGTGAACACCTGAGGCTACAATACCATAATGTTGTCTGGTCTAGATACGAGTAATACTGAACGAGTAATATTGAACAGTGTATTTCTTCTTGAACCAAACAAGGTTCATTGGCACAGTGAGCTGATCCCCTGCTTGCCTTAGAAATCTTGATCCATAAATTTTCCGGCTCTGTATCAGGCCCATGTGTACGAGTGAGGTACAGACTTTCAATTAACCTGGATACATTTGTATCTGGGTCTGCATATATTGATGCCTTCTCTGCCATGTACGCTGTCCTCGGCCAAATGCAGAGCTGGTCCTTACACTGTTGAATTACGGTACTATAGGGAACAGATAACAAACAAACAAATCTATCTATCTAATTCTCTTACCAGGAAATTGATTCTGGGTCTGAAAAGAGTTTGAAGCCCCCATGTGTACCACCTGTTGTAGTTGTGGCGCTCCCATTGAGATGGACACCAGACCTTGATGAGGGTCGAGGGTCGACGAGGAAGTCCCCTGCAGGTCTCTGAGGGTCAGTGCTGACTGGGAAGTGGACGGATATTGGGTCTGATCCGGTTGAATCCAGATGGAGGTGGACGGTTGCGACTGGATCTGACTGCCTGCAGTGTGAACCTCTATGGTAGTGCTGCTTGGTGGCACGGATTCGGATTAGAAACAAAAGGTCAAGGTCAATATCAATAGATCATAGTGACTGGCAATCATATAGTGCATATTATATCCACGATCACAACCGTGCTCTAAACGCTTTACAGTAAGACATTCAAAATTTCTAAACAAAAACGACCCAAATTATCATAATAAAGAAACAGATCTAAAAGAAAAGTTATTCATATATATATGTATATCATAATATAATAATAATAATAAAATGAACATATATAAAGAGTATAACCAACCTTTTTAATATATATAAAGCAAACAAATTATATTATAAGAATGTGTGTTGTATCATAAAAAAACAACTTTGTTTTTTGTTACACCCCAAAAAACAAATTAGGACACATCGCATAAAAACCTTTCTTATGAGACTCAGTACAACTTAGCACAATTAGATTTAAATGGCATCACATTTAATTTTGTCATCAATTTCCCTCATCACTGCATACTACCACACCTAGGACGCCTAGTTAGCTTCCGGGAACATATAACTTCAAATTTCCCAACCATTGCCATCATTTTAAGATATATGTCGAGAAACAAAAATCACTTGGTGGGAAGTGTGCACAAAATTGCACCTAAGTGAAAGCAATTTAAAACAAGAATCCCGGAAACCTAATGAATAGAATTAATTGAAAGCACGGGACGGGGCCCATAGCAGGCAAGGTGGTTTTTAAAAAACTACACTGGCACAAACCTGTTTTCCCTGGAGGAAGTGTCTGAAGAGCTTACACCACGAGCCTGAGCCATATGGGACGACATAGCAATCCTGTTATTGCTGCTGATACTGCTACTTCCCGATGCATGGTGGTGGATATTTGCTGTTGCAGTGACGGCTATCATACTGTTACCGTTTACTCTGCCACCACTACCACCCCCTATTGCCAAGCGATGATTGCTGTTCCCAGCGTTTTCACTATTGATGACTTGTTGCTGGATCAAAGAATTGCCATTGGACGGATGCGACCTGTTTCTAAAAGGTGACTTAGTGCTACGAGCAGCGGCTACACTGTCCACCAAGCTAATTTGCTGGTTCCTGAACGGCAGGTTGTGATTCTGGTCCAGTATTCCTGCACCTTGATTTAGATCTGCGTTCATGTGCTGGGGTATGAAAGCATTTGACGTGATGATTCCAGATTCGTGTACGTTTACATTTCCCAGAATGCTGTTACCATTGTTATTGTTCATAATACTAACATTGCTTCTGATCACATTGTTTCTGTTATCATTATCGATATTGCTTCTGGCATTGCTGTTATTATCATTGTTATTATTATTATTATTAGATGTGCCAATAAAACGTTCATTACTGTTGATCATGTTCATTCTTCTCTGGTCCATCCCACTATTGGACGTTATTTCATTCGAGTGAAGAACATCTGCCTGTGAAGCTCCGCGCGTGGAAATGTTGGCGGCCATGTTAGAGGAGCTGATGCCGTTCATCACCGCGTTTGTGCCGTCTAAAGTAAGCTGACCCATGGCAGTGCCATCAGCATTGACGATGATATTACCAGAATTAATGCAGACATTGATGCTGGACGGGTTGGAGGTTATGCAGCCGTTGTTCAGAGAATTAGTAACCAAGCTGGCTCTCAAAACGTCCAGATCCGAGGCGTTAAAAGGTATCATAACACTGTCCGGTAGAGCATGGACAGTTGCTGATGAGGAGGACGAGGAGGAGGGTAGGGACGAAGAAGCGGATGAGGCAGATACAATAATGCCTGCACTGTGTATGGCATGACCATTGCTGTGGTTATCGTCATTGTTGTGACCGCTGGTAGTGTCTACCATTCCATTGGTGCTGTGAACCATCATGCTCTGACTGCGATGGCTGTCGGCCATTTTTGGTAGTTTATGATTTTATGACTGGGCAAAAATCCTTGTCTTCCACGTTGTCCGAATTATCATATCTCATCTACAAGCATGAATGGGAAAGAAGAAAAAAAAGAGAATTAAAACCCATTTTAAAATCATAATAATAGACTATCCAAATAAGATTGATATAAATATTCATTTATTTCTAAAGATGGCAAATTTGACATGTGTGTAAAATGGAAGGAGAACACAATAGTACCCATATATCATACACAAACATTCATAAAAAATAACAGCTCAGGCGGGCTAGAATATATACGCAATAATGTATTGCAAACACTTTGGGAATGATAATCTATGACTTCTTCAGATTGATTCTCAACTCAATCAGGGGCTGTATACACAGACTGTACGTAAACTGTTGTTAGCACATTTTGGCAAAATTTCATTACAGTGATTTACACTTAAAACATTAATTGATTATATCACGTTTTGTCTGTTATCTGTTCCCTTTAGAAATGTGATTTCACAGGGTAGGTACCAGATCTGTGTCAGGCCGGGGGCAGTGTACAAAGCAGAAGACATCGATGCGCAGACCCAGGTAAAAAGTTGCCAGGTTAAGTGCAAGTCTGTGCCCCACCAGTACATATGGCCTGATACAGAGCTAGAAAATCTGTGGATCAAGATTTCTAAGGCAAGCAGGGGATCAGCCCACAGTGCATTAATATCATGTTGTGAGTATGATTCAATACAAAATGATTGTGCTAAAGTGTTCTAACAGTTTGCAGTCTCCGACTCTGAGCCTTTATGTGCATATGCTGATGAGTGTGAGATCTCCATCCATACAACCACACAATACTCACTCACATTCCTGATCTATATATATATATGT
>JARFNW010139374.1:0-10515 GCA_031763155.1 Dirona albolineata | reverse complement strand
CTCTCTCTCTCTCTCTCTCTCTCTCTCACACACACACACACACACACACACACACACACACACACACACACACATACACTCACATACACTCATACACACAATCTCTCTCTCTCTCTCTGTCGCTCTTTATACTTTCTTTCTCACTTTTCATTATCTTCAGCTGATAAGTGATTTTTGTCCAGCATAAGTGACATTTTTTTCTGTAGTATCTATTCAAACTTTGTATGAAAATAATTTAGTGTATGGTGTTGCTGAATCATTGGAATTGTTAACTTTTAGAGTGGGATATTGAGGCCATAATCAAACATGGAAATGTTTACATGCATGTAGTGTCGTGCATAGTGGGGGCTGGATTTAGTTTTATGGAAATCTGGCTTTTACTTTTAGATTATGTGAACTTGTAATATTTATTGCTGGAGTCATTGTGACACTTTCTCACTCTCATTTATTGGTGATAGTCATCAAGCGTTTCCATGTCAATGATAGTGCAGATAGAGCTTGCGAACAAAAAGTCTTGAAAAAGTCCTGAAGTTTGTTCCTAGTAAGGTGTATTACCCCTGCAAATGCTACACAGCCCTATTAGGATATTATATTATATGCTTAGTACTGTTATTTGGAAACCATTCTTTTTTTCTGATTGTGTCGACGCGCTGACAATTTTCCTCCTAAATCACTTTTTCCAATTTTCATCTATGATTATTATTATTGTTATTATCATTATTATTATTATTATTGTTGTTGTTTGTTGATATTATTATTTTATTTTTATTATTGTTGTTGTTGGTCATGGTGGCAGCTCTCAATTCTCCTATAACTGAATAATAACCACTGTGGTGACAGCAAAGTGTTTATCGGTAAAATGTCTGGACCTCATGGTACATTGTTGTCCAATTTACTGGTAAAGGTATTTGGACCCAGTGGGTTCATCACCTGCTCGTCTTTACTTCCTGATGCAGAGACTTTCTAGCCATGTATTAGGTGATTAGTGGTGTAAGACCTCATTGGCATTTGGATTAACTTCCATTTGTCATATGCACCCTTCAGAGCTTGGCATATGGCTGCTTATTGCAGTATAAAGGGGACTCGATAAACAGCAATATTATTATTTGTTGTTATTATTAATTGTGTTGTTATTGTTATCTATCCCTCAGTTTGAACGAATCAGACCATCACAAGTACAGCCATTAACCGGGGAGGATGTTGCTCAAACAAATCCGTTTTTCTCCCCTTATCCTTCGGACACGCCCATCTATTCCAACGCGGATAACTCTGCCGTATCTAATGAATGCGACAGTTATCATCCGTTGTCTCCAAAGAGCCAGTACACCACGTCTGAGAAAGAAAACAAAATGCTCAAACAGGGCTGCTCAGTGCGTTCGTTTGATCAAGACGAAGACTTGCCACCAACCGAGGGCAACAATGCATCACATCTATCATCGGTTACGTCAGGGGTGAAAGAATGGGCTAAAGAAAATGAGACTTGGAGCCACAACTGTAAAAGATCTAGTCTTTCTCTTTCACCATCTCATCATAATAAAAAAGATGTTCTAAGGACGGCATCCGGTGTTAAGAAGAGTTCCCTCACCAACGTATCGTTGCCAGATGTCGTTCCGCACAGTGTTGAGGATTTCAGCACTGCGGTGAACGATTGTCATGAACGTGGCAAAAAGGATACAAGAGTTCACTCCTTGCAAGGATTTGCCTCGATGTCGTCCTGGGAAGAGGATGGAAAGGATTGTCCAGCCATTGAAGACATAAAACATGAAATTGTAGACGTATCAGATGCCAAAGACAGTACTCATTTTGTTTCCAATAATTCTATGCATAATAGTTGCGAGGGTTTCCATGTTTCATTTTCTACCAGCGACGGAGTGAGAGCATCCTCCAACGGATTACAAATGAAAAATGGGATCGAGGATGGCATTCCGTCCAATATCAAAGTTGAAAGCGTTAGGTCGTTAGCGCAATGGGGGTGTTCAGATTTTCCACTGACAGCTTGTACCAGTGGCCGGGCCAGTCCAGCACTCGGAGCAAAAGGAAAAGAAGATTGTAATATTTTGCTTGAGATGAATGCAAACGGAAAAGATGCCAGGTCAGATGTGTCGTCGTCCAGTGTAGCGAAGACTCTCAATGAGAAATTCAACTCTGAAAATCAGCAAGTATCAAGCCATGGTCATTCTACGTCGTTAAGCCACGAGCAAAAGAAGAACAAGTTGAGGTCTAAAAAAGAACAAAATGATGCGGCAGGTTTTGAAAAACCTCCTTTGTTGCCTGTAATTAGTTGTGAAAAACTACCAGAGGACGGAATTAGCACGAAGGTTAAATCTGATGACAATGTTGGTGGTTTGGTGACTAAGAGGAGGATCAACCCTGATGCTGACGACAGCGGATCACTTTCGTCGTCTGAAAACCAATGTCACGAACCGAAGCAATGCCGATCTATTTGCCCAGTGGTCGTGATGGAGAAAATACCGGACAACCTCGAGGGAAAACTGTGGACACAACACCTGAAGAGCAAAGAGAATTTTTCCAAGTTGAAAGTACAGTCATCTTCAAATTCGAAAAGCATCAAGAAGCACCACCATCGCCACCATCACCACCACCACATTCACCACACCATCCAAGTCAAGCAGTCCACGTCCAAGCCACTTTCATACATCCATTCTCACTCGTCCAGTAAAATGTTGAAATCTGCGCATGGTCATCAAGATTTAAGTCATTCCAAACATAAGAAGACGAAGTCGCATCATGTTCCACTTCACCGCCAGTCATCAACACCTTCGTCAGAACAAATCAAACATACCACAACCACCACATCAAACTCTAAACCTAAGCATAAGAACAGGGAAAACTTGTTGAAGCCCTTAGAAATTGAAACTGAAACTGCTCCCCTTTGCGAAAATTCTTCATCGTCACCAAGTACATCGTTCAACACAATATCAAAGGATCCATCTTCATTGACAAGTCAAATATATTCGTCAAATCACATTTCCTCCTCCCCTCACCCTCCAAAAAGGTTATCTCCATCATCCCCATCTCTGTCCCCAACAACCTCATCATCGTCATCATCATCGTCATCATCATCATGTTCTGCTGCCACTTCAAGTTCAAGTCACGTTCTCGCTCCTTCTGTGTCTCGTATTTCTAGAGCCCCCAGCACTGGATTTTTGCTGTCAGACTTTAGTTCCGAGGACGAGGAGAAATCAGCGCCAAATACAACACCACATATTGTCAAAAAGATTTATTCTCCCATAAGAAACCAAAGAAATGACGAGGCCTCTGATGAGAAACATCTGTCGGCCAAAAACAAAACGAAAAATCCGAAAAGGTTTGTGACATTATTTGATTTCTTTACCCACATATAGATCTAGATAGATTTATAATCTATATCCCAGTACAAGTACTTTAAATCATTTATCTCACATTAGGCGACATCATTCAAAGTACTTCTCAACTCCCTAGGAAGCATACAGTAGACAAGCTTGCTAGGCTGCATCATGCTAAGCATAATATTGTCCTAGAGCCGCTCTCTACGTTCAAGCGATGGCAACCGTGTCATTCGAATGATGCCAAAAAACGAACTGTTAGATCGCACCTTCTCTTTTTCTGCCCCTGTAATTTGGAACTCCTTGTCTCAACGTACTCGATCTACCTCTGATTATGGAACATTTAGAAATCATCGTGAAACAGAACTCTTCTCTCTTCATCTTCTTTGACTTTGGATTATATACATTACCTATATGGTTGTATTGTTTTGTGTTGATATGTGATGATGTTGTTGTTACGTGAACCCATTTCATCGTAAAGTGCCGACGAGCATTTGTTTCAAAATGGATCTTGGCGCTTTATAGATTTATAATTCATTCATTCATTCATTCATTATACTGACATCTTTCACTGCTTGTAGCTGGGTACTCATTCACAGCTGACTCAAGTAACTGAGAGTTACTGTTTTGTATAAAAGTTATGTAACACCATGAAAACTGGCCATTTTTGAACAATGAAGATGTATCTTATCTGAAGTTAGAAAAAAACGTGTGTAAAGAGTCTTTCACAAAGACTCAACATGGGGTAGTGCTGCCAGGATTCGAACCTGGAATCTTACAGTGGTCTCGAGGCCGTCAGCCTAACTATTTGACCACCAGCGCCACATGAGTAAGGTCGGTTTTTAGTATGACGGCCAATGGGTAAAAATGATTCGTTTTGGATTTTCTGATGATAGTCAGTCTGTTTTGAGTGGAAATATTACGTCAAACAATGTTGAAATAGGGACTTACCGATATAATGTTCACCAAGGGTGGATGAAGAATTATGTTTTTTTATAATTGTTTCGTAATTTCCAGTAGAATTGCAAGGGCAAGATATGGGGTGACTAAATCGGCAAAATAATAGCTTGCCTGAATTCAATTATGACTATTTTGTAACATCATTACATCTTATCATATTACAATATATACAGCTAGCGCATTACCATAACTAGATTATTTGTTTGTTTATCGAGTCCCCTTTATACCGAAATAAGCAGTGTAGGGGCCAGCCATATGTCAAGCTTTGAAGGGTGCACATGACAAATGGAAGTTAATCCAAATGCCAATGAGTTCTTACACCACTCATCACCTAACACATGGCTAGAAAGTCTCTGCATCAGGAATTAAAGATGAGCCCACTGCGTCAAAATACGTTTACCAGTAAATTGGACAACAAGGTACCATGAGGTCCTTACATTTTACCGATAAACACGTTGCTGTTACCACAGTGGTTACTATTCAGTTATAGGAGAACTGAGAGCTGCCACTTGGGCATTATAACTAGATTATATAAATGATTATGTTATATTCAATGAGCTTTGTTTGTATATATATGAGGGTTATCCCAATTATGTTCAATGGAAAATGGCCAGAAGGAACAATTTTATTTTTATTATCCTGATTAAATTTACACATCAGATTCATGTGTATTCAAGCTATTTCTCAAAATAGATGATTGAAGTATTTGTCCCTCTGGTGCACTAGGGAGTAGAGTGGATGACCTCCATGGAGTTGTATAGAATATTACTAAATGCAATATATTATAAGTGACATGTATTTGTGTATATAAAGATACTTTTCTTCTTCTTTTTACTTCAGCACCACTAGCACCACGACTCCATCAGAGTCCAGCAAACCTGAAGCCTCAAAGTCAGAGGGGTCCTCCGTCGCCGTTGTGGCCGGAACTTCACACCAAAGAATTGATGAAGGTAAGACCTGGAAAGTCTTTTTTTTAGCATTGGGGTCGTAGAGGTCATGCCTCAGACTCGGATATATTTATAGATTTGAATTCGGTATAAAATGAATAGATGCGAATGACACGATTGTGAATGTTTTGAATAATAAATTAAATGAAATAAAATTGCCTTTATTTTGTCCTAAAGGGCACCTAGTCTTTCGAGTGTATTTAGACAAAGACTGAAATAACCCAAGCGTCGGCCGTAGTGGAGCATCGGCCGTAGTGGAGCATCGGCCGTAGTGGAGCATCGGCCGTAGTGGAGCGTCGGCCGTAGTGGAGCATCGGTTGTAGTGGAGCGTCGGCCGTAGTGGAGCGTCGGCCGTAGTGGAGCGTCGGCCGTAGTGGAGCGTCGGCCGTAGTGGAGCATCGCAATGTAGGCAGTTGGATTATATTATAATATTGTTGGAGGTAGAAATGAAGGTCGACCACACAAAGGTCTTTTTAGGCACATCCACAGTGTGGCCAATGATAAAAGGCTTGATATTAAAATTGATCTAATACCGATATTGAATATATATCTCTTACTCGTCAAATTACATACAATTTTTTTTCTTCTGTCTTTACCTCATTTGATCAGCAGAGAGGAAGAAACCTGATCCTCCTCCTCAACCCATCCAACCCGTTGAAACCTCTTTACCGACTGAGACAGGTCGTACAACGGTCAGCATTCCTAGTGACAATCTATCCTCTGGCTCAGACAAAAAGCCCCTCAAAAAACGCCACCATGTAGTTAAAAAATTCCCAAGCTCATTGGACTCTGTGGCACTGGATAAAGGAGACGCATCATCCAAACTGTCGAAAACATCGACACCCGCATCATCTACCTCCAACTCATCCTCATCACATATCACGTTGAACGCACCACCCATTGTTAGTCAAAGTTCAGCAACCAAAGCCACCAGTGTTAACGCAGATGATTCAAAGTCTCACACAAAGTCAACTTGTGAGAAATCTTCTCGAACAACAAAACTTTTACCGACTTCTACGAGCAAGATGCCAGTTGGCGTGTCGGAACCGACATTACAAAATGGTGATCTCAGTGTTGTTTCTCAAACTGATGCCAAAAGTGCTGAAAATTCTGAACCTGTTCGTGCAAATTTGTCATCTCCTTTGAAATCAAAAAAAGATGAAATGGAATTAAAAGAAAATAAATCTTTGAAAAGGCATTCACCTATGCCAAGCCCAAAAGCAAATATTTTGCCCCCAGTATTGTCAAAGGAAATTCCCAACTCCATCACCAACAAACCCAAAGAGAAAGAGTCGTCATCAAAACCATCTAAATGTGAGTCATCAAACGGACCATCATCACAAAAACAGTCATTAAAGGGAAAAAGTCTGAACAAAGAAGTCGTGTCATCATCAGCAATACAAGAATTGAGTCGGGTATCATCGGGTAAAAAGTCGAATTTGAAGAGGAAAAGGCCATCAGGTGAGGAGTTGTCGCCGTCTAAAAAGTCTAAGGGGCCTTCAGATGTGACACCTGTAACACCTGTGAGCTCACAGAAAAACACATCTTCTAATAGGCCTTCACTTAAACAAATGCAGCTATCCTCCTCCTTTTCGTCGTCATTGTCAACAGAATCATCATCATCATCATCATCATCATCCGCTGTATCGCCTCTCCCAAAAGTTAACCAACCCCATAAGAAGACGTCCACGTCAAAGCTGAAAGGAAGTACCGCAGCAGGGTCATCAAAGGTGAAAGAGAGCTCTTCCATTGCTAAAATTGATTCTGTGCCAAAAGGAAATACTTCCGTGTCTCCGTCATCAAAGTCAGGAAAACCATCCACAGGTGGTCATAAAAATGAATCGGCCAAAAAGGTTTCACCGTCATCAAGCTCGCACACACCGCCACCAAATTCAAAAAGCACAAAGACATCCAATGTAACTAGTCCGCCCAGTAAGGTTGGAACAACGCCGGCCACCGGATCACGAAATGGAAACGCCTCCAAGAGCAAATCGCTGCCACCCACCTCAACAGCGTTTGAAGATTGGCTGATGAACGGAAGCACTATCGGTACAGTACTTTTATACTTTTTCTTCTCTTTTGTAGCTAGTCTCGATTATTGTCAAAAGTGTTTCTCTTCCTTTTCTATTTCGTATCGTCTTTTTTTGGTAAAATCTACTCTTCTTACTTTACTCTTTCAATCCCATTATAGTCTTAACATTCTTTGTTAGATAGCATGTTACCTACATATTATGTACAGTCAAATCTCGTTTTTCTCTTTTTTATAAATATTATTATTTGTTGTAAAGATAATGAATCTGAAAATGGAAAGGTTAAAGGTACATACACTATCTAGCTTGAACCAAAGAGCCAAATAAGTTCAATCCGTTTGGTTCTTTTTTTCATGTCATTAAGAATTTTTTTTATTTTCATTTTTTCCATCTTTCATTTACTCAGAGAAACCAAAAAGTAAGAAGAATGTATCTAAAAAACCCAACAAAGCAGATCGGAAAACTCCAAAAGGAGCTCCGGAAAAGGGGGACAGAGTTCCCCCCGCCCCGAGTCGCGACCTCCTGAGTCGTGGTGCCAAGAAGAGCGAAAACAGTCGACCCAAGAGAAGCTACGAAATGCCATCTCCAACTCCAACCCATTCCAAGAGATCAAAGGGAAACAACTCTCTGCCTTCTAAATCAGGTTTGTTATCATTTATCATAACTTTTGTCTGTGGTATGGCAGAGGCATTGCCATCAGATAATTTCTGGGGAAAATTTTTTTGAATATTTAATATTACTCTGGTGGTGCGGTTTGATGCTGAGTTCCCGCAAATTTATTTTTGTCCATTTAGAATAAACAATGAAAAAAATTACAATTTGAAAAAATTTGTTGTGTTCCCAGATGTTAAGATTCTACGTCATCGACATGCTCTGAATAATAAAGAGTTGCCTGTATATCAAAATGGATGAAAGCTTTTGCAAATACTTATAATGACGTCCATGCTCTGTCATCGTAGTATCGTTGTTATGTTACAGAGGTTGAGATGTATGCATTTTGGTTCTATCTGGGTTAGTGTGTGTGTGTATTTAAACAAATGATAAAATAAAGTCACTCAATTTTGGTTCCAGAGGTTGCGGGTTCAAATCCCGGTGGATGCACTGGGCTTTGCGGCGCTTATCTATGGCTAACGCCTGGGTTATTCCGGTCTACCCTTCGAATAGACACAAAAGATGAATTTCCCTCCTGGGATGATAAAGGGAATTTATCATTATCTATAATGACCTAAAAAAAATTTTTTGGGCTGATTGGTGCATGACCCATTCTGATTGCTAATAATTAAAAATCTTCATACCTCTTTGCATCTTCAGACAAGAAGAGTGCTGTAGTCGCCAAAAGTAAAAAGAAGAATGTGAAACAGATACGTCCAGCAGACAGCTCCGACAGTGAAGATGAGGAAATGGAGAAGGAGGTGGGCCATTTGAATGACGGTTGGAGTTTGGAGGATGGGGTAGAGTACTATGACACGCCTTGCAGCGCCAAGAAATGCGGGAATCCTGTTGGACCCAAAGTAGACTGGGTAAGTACAAAACGAAATGTAGTATATATGAATGTGGAGCGGGCACTGATGGTAAACAGAATGATTAGGAGGGGAGGAAAATGTTGCAGTGCCAGTGAGAGCAAGAGAAAATGAATACGAAATAAACATTGACTGTTGAAAGGGGGTAAGTACGAAATCAGATATATGAATGTGGAACGGACACCGATGGTAAACAGAATGATTTGGAGTTGCAGTGCCGGTGAGAGACAATGAATACGAAATAAACAAAGATTATCGAAAAGGGGGATCGAACCCACGCCTTGCCGACAACAGCAAAAATGTATAAGTCATATTCTGTTTGGCCAAAAAGCACAATGGTCATCCCTCTAATACTGCAGCCATGATATAAAAATGATCATGTTTGGTTTTAATGGTTGGTTTGTTTGTTGCTTTTTTTTACCCCGCAAGAATAGTTTTAAAAGATATCAGCAAGAGGATTTCTAAATCTCTAAATCTTGATTCGGGAAGAATTATGAGGACTTATTTCTATTTTCACCCTTTCTCGTTATTATATTGACTGAAGCTGCAGATGTTGAGTCCTTGGGAAAGACTCTGGACACATATTTTTTCTCACTGACTCCGGGTGTGAATGAGCACCCAGCTACAGACAGCGAAGAAAGATATTGTCAGTATGTTAGCGAGATGCTCTCTAGGGAGTTGAGGAGGACTTTGAATGAATGACTGGGCCTGATGGGGGATATATAAATGGTGTGAAGTCTGTGAGTCTGTACTTGTACAGGGATACAGGGCTCTGAAACTGTGTTTTTACCTTTTTACCTTGATTGGTTTCCCCCAGGTGATGTGTGACAGGTGTGAGGGCTGGTTCCACGTGGTCTGCGTCAACACCAGCATTGAACAGGTGGAGAAAGAGGGTGACCAGTTTCATTGTGGATTCTGCTGATGGTGCTTGGGGTGTAAAACTTGTACTTGTAGTCAGAATGTTCAAATTTTTTCTGATCTTTAAAAATGTAAAGCGCATAGAGTCGTGTAATCAGGGATTGTGTGCGCTATATAAATGTTCAGTATTATTATTATCATATCATTATTTTATTTTTTTGTATTTGATTTGATGAGAAAAACAAAAACGATGAGTTGAGCCACTTTCCTACATTTTAGATTTTTTTTAAATTTTGATTGTATTGCTATTGTGTTATTACGGTAAGCAAGATAAGATAAGATAAACTTTGTTTGTCAATAATGAAATGGTAATTTGCTTTGGTTATGGATAAGATTATTGATAAACTCTATTTGGAATTGACCGTTTCCAATGGCATTTTTGCATTTGGTAACTAGAAAATGTAACGTTACATTCTGTTTTGTCACATACGACAAATTACATCAAAGGGCACACAGATGTTGAATTGAGAATTCTATGAGGCTAATTGCATTCCTTGATTTCCCTTTACAGTCATTTTCCTGTGAATATTTATTCAACATCATTTTCATTCTTTTATCAATGAGAAGAAAAAGAAGGAAAAAAAGAAGAAGAAGAAGAAGAATATTGATAAAAGAGAATTATAATTTTGATAATAATAACAACAATAACAGTATTAATAATAACAATAACAACAATGATGATAAAGATAATGATCATGATAATAATACATACCTTTTATACACAGGGTCGGTACGCTAGTCTTAAAGTCTGGAAAAAGTCTTGAAAATGGGAATGGGGATTTAAGACTTTAAAAAGTCTGGAAAATAGGGGGTA
>JARFNW010139341.1:0-10517 GCA_031763155.1 Dirona albolineata | reverse complement strand
ATAGAGGAAGTCTACAAATATCAATATATCGGGGTGCTTAACGGTGGATACTGAACGGAAAAACCCAGACCGAAAATGTACAAAATTGGTTTGGTTACGGGTGGGTTACATTTTGGTGGACACACTGAACGGAAACGACCAGTCCGAAAATTTACGTATCGGTTCGTTTACGGGTTGGTTATGTCTTGGTGGACCCGCGATTTCCATTGCTGCATGCAAAGACATTGCTGTCTGCCAAAACAACATCCTATGGATGTGGCTCGGCTGTTTGTTACACTCGTAATATATAATGTCGCCACAAAGGCATGCATTCAGTAACATGAGTACGCCACACAGATGGAAACGTGCTTTCAATAAAGCCAAAGAGAATGATTGAAAAATGTTAAAGGCTGTGTTGTTTTAAATCTTTTATTTTATGTGACATAAGAAAAGAACACAATGTTGTTATTATCATTATTAAAATCTTGATTTAATTTAGAAAGCAAAACGTAATTTCAGTCTATTGAAAAATAAAAATTGTAACATCGAAAGCAATACCAAATCAAGAAGAAAAAAAATGAATCTATATCTTTTTAAATAAGAAAAGTAATACAGGAAAAATAATACAACATGGATGAAGAAATAAATATGAAAAATGGAATAAGAGTTGATTGAACTCGCCGAGTACTTGTGATGATAAATTTTGACATTTACACATGGTTTTCATACACACATATTCAATCAAAACAGAAATAATTACTTTTTAAAAATCGTTTTCCATAACTCTCTATAACCACCGTCAGTATCACTTTAGACTGGGGCTCCACTTGACGAATATCTAGTTTTTGGACATTTTCAAAGCTTCATAAAAACTCGAAAGATAAAAAAAATATAAGTAAAAATAGACAGTTTAATAATATAAACAACACAATAAAAGTGTTTAAAGGTGTTTAAATCACAACACATAAATCATACTTCTCACTTACTCACTCACAATACACGTATCATACATAATAATATAAAATGCATTTTACTCCACTCCGAATAAAGACACAAATGCGGTACATTCCGATTTCCAGGCAGGTTCATCACAAATAAAAATGCGGCATTTTAAAACACGATTGGCTTTTAACTTTTTTTTAAAATCCAAAAACATAATATTTCATCATTATCATTACCATTATCAAGCTAGTGGTACAATAATAGTTCATCATATTTGTATCGCCTTTCCCGTCATCTTTCTTCTTCTTGTTTTAAAACAAATTACATATTTGTCTTAAAACGCCATCGTATAACCGCAGCATGCTTTTTTTCTCCACTTCTTTCTTCCCTTTTTTTCCTTTTTGTGGTCTTGACTTGACACCCCAGACTATTCAATTTAAAAAATGTTTGATAAAAATGTGTTCTTATTCTTTTTCCTCCCCATTGAAACTGCCTGGCAACCCTGTGATAAGATCAGTTTCCTTTTCGACAACAGGTCAAACACGCGAACGAAGACAACATTCAAAATAAATAAATATATTCCCGTCTACACAACACCAAATCAAATAGATGTATAGGATTCATCTCAATCATTTGTTTATCACCCTCACACGCACATATACGTATCTCTATCCTTCTCACTCTCTCCTTTTCCTCTACTGTGTGTCTTCCTTTCATCAAATACACAATCCTCCCTCATCCTTGTCGTCATCCTCTCCCCCTTCCTTCTCCGCACTACCCGGTGTCCACACGACTAGCTACCAGCTGGGCTTTGAGCAGCGCTGTGATGATAATGTTTGGATGAATTATAGTTGAATTGGCCACACGTTACATAAACCCTAGACGTGTGGCCATCTACAATCCATACACACATTATCAATTATCACAGCGCGGCTCAAAGCCCAGCTCGTAGCGAGTCGTGTGGACAGCTACCAGAATGATGACAATAACAATCATATAATATAGACCTCACATTTACCCTTCTCTCGTCATACCCCTCCTCCTCCTCCTCCTCACAAGATAGCCTCCTCTATCCACTCCCCTTTCATCATTTATATCTCACTTATCGTCCCCCTCCCCCTCCACCTGCTCCTCCCTGGCCTTGGTCGGCAGATGACATGATGACCATCATTATCACAACTGGAACGATGTACATCCACTGAAGAGGAAAAGAGAAAAAAATACAATAATATTCAGGTGGTGTAAATATGGCAAACGACAAAAAATATAAAAAATCTGTAAACATCAGCAAGACCAAGATGGACTAGTGAGTATGAAATAATAGTTTGCCGCTAATATATTATGAAAAAGCAAAAAGTATAAAATCAGACAAAGCAAAAAGTCTGAAATCAGACACACATCTCAAAATCTTGAGATGTGCACCCCTGTACTATACCCAAAAGTCATACATCATAATATGCATTGATGATGACACACACAACCATTGCATTTACTCGTATATTTTACAATCATTTCATTAAATAAATTAATCGGCAAGAAAATCGAACGGTTGTAGTTCCTTATAATTCTTGAAACAAAAATGTCAGCCTTCAAAAAACATAAACACTTGGTGTCTCTGTGGATGAACGTGTGTGAGATACGCACATTATTATAGATGTACAGTAAGACCCAGTTATTGCGAACATTGTGGGAACAATCTAAAAAAATATACATCACAATAAAACGGGTTTTTACAATGACAGAATTTGCTGTTTTGAAAATATTCTGGACATTTGACCGTCTAATAATATTATAATCTCATCGCGGTGTTAGTCTCTCGTCACATCATTACAGGCACAAGTAGGGATGAGCTTGTGTAAACGTCACATCATTACAGGCACAAGTAGGGATGAGCTTGTGTAAACGTCATATCATTACAGGCACAAGTAGGGATGAGCTTGTGTAAACGTCATATCATTACAGGCACAAGTAGGGATGCGCTTGTGTAAACGTCACATCATTACAGGCACATGTAGGGATGAGCTTGTGTAAACGTCACATCATTACAGGCACGTGTAGGGATGAGCTTGTGTAAACGTCACATCATTACAGGCACAAGTAGGGACGGGCTTGTGTAAACGTCACATCATTACAGGCACAAGTAGGGACGGGCTTGTGTAAACGGACCGTACTGTGTTAACACCTAGTCTCCGTTGTCGGTGTCGGTCTTTTTTGCCTTCACAGATTTTATAAAATATTTATTAAGTGCAGACTTGAATCATTTCCCCCTAATATTGGCCAAATGTCGAAACAACAACAACAGCAGCAACAAACAAAGTAAGGATGGATGAAGATAGATATACAGGAGGGTGAGTGGAAGGGAGGTTGGACATACTGGGGTGAATGTGGATGTGAGGATCAATTGATATATTTATATAATATTCAAATAGATAGTAGATGTTAAAAGAATGTCGTCGAATATCATTTTTACTGCACGACTTTTGGTCAATTCAATTGTGTAGTCATTACAAGTGTGATAAAACAAATGATGTCCAACAACAAGAGTGTTGTATCTATTTTATACCACTTTGCAAGGGATAACAGTTGATCACGATAGCTGAGCAAGTCATAACCATGATCCATTTAATTCAACATCTAAATATTTGAACCATTCACGCACGTGCCTTGCCAGGCTGAGAAAACGTAAACATTGTTCGAAAGGCAGTGAATAAAATTCACGCCACACGACCCAGCGGGTGAGTGATGTTGCACATCTGCAACATAACAAAATATATAGCCTAATGGCAGTTTCTCTCTCTTTGCGTCACTTAGGTATGTGGTATGACTAGATATAACATTTGTACAAGGTGTCCCTGGATGAATATTGAGCATTCAAAAATATTTCTAGATCTGTACAGTTATTGTTGTTTATCGAGTCCCCTTTATACCGCAATAAGCAGTGTAGGGACCAGCCGTATGTCAAGCTCTGAAGGGTGCACATAACAAATGGAAGTAAATCCAAATGCCAATGAGGTCTTACACCACTCATCACTTAACACATGGCTGGAAGTCTCTGCATCAGGAATCAATAGTAAGTAATTAATGGTAAATGGCTGTCCTTGGACTGTTGATGCATCAGATCAGGAGTTTCTATTTAAAATACAGTATATCCAGATTCTGGAAAAATTGAGTTACAAGTACTGCCTTGTAGTTGTAGTTAAAAAATAGGCCTGGTGTCGATACCTTGGGTAGGTATATAACGTCACTGAAGCCAGAATGAAAAGTATATCTAAAATCGTTAATGTGAGAGAGATAGAAAGAAAAAAGAAAACACCTCCCCTGTAAAATACAACTGAACAATGATATACACAGTCTTAATAATTTTTAAAAAACCAACTCCATGAATAAATGTGCTCAGTTTTGTTGTTGGGTGTCTTTGTCATTTTGAACGCATTGTAGTTTCCTCCGTTTATTTGATGGAATAAAGGTTTATCTTATCTTGATAAGATAAGAACATGGAGAAATATGATGGTAGTTTTAAAATGTGGCGGCAGTGTCAGGATTCTGGCCTCGAGATTGAGGCATGCCAGGTTCGAATCCTGGCTGAGGCTACGGATGGTGAGCCCTTGGAAAAGGAATAACACATTATAGGTTTGTGTTTGTAAAATTTGAACTAGGTTTTTGAAAGAAGGGAAGAGCCGTGTACTACATCGATTTTGTCTGGTGCTCTGTTTGAAATGTTTAATTTCTCCCTTTGTTGGTTTGTTTTCTGTTTGAAATGTTTAATTTCTCCTGTTGTTGGTTTGTGATCTGTTTAAAATGTTTAATTTCTCCCTTTGTTGGTTTGTTTTCTGTTTGAAATGTTTAATTTCTCCCGTTGTTGGTTTGTGATCTGTTGAAATGTTTAATTTCTCCCTTTGTTTTCTGTTTGAAATGTTTAATTTCTCCCTTTTTTTCTGTTTGAAATGTTTAATTTCTCCCTTTTTTGGTTTGTTTTCTGTCTGATATGTTTAATTTCCCCTGTTGTTTGTTTCGTGATATGTTTGAAATGTCTAATTTCTCCCGTTGGTGGTTTGTTCTCTTGAAACATTTAACCGTTACCGCCACTCGCTATAACCTACCCTATTCGCCACCCATGGGTCTTTTTTTACCCAATGACTTACAAATCTCTCTTTTCACAAGTCACTGGGTCAAAAAGACCCATGAGAGTGAGAGGCAAACAGAGGTATGCACAATAAATCTCTCTTTGCGCATCACTGGGTCAAAAAGACCCACGACTGAACGAGCTCTATGAAATTCATATTGTTGGTTACAAAAACAATTAATTAAGAAAATGTTTTTGATAAAACATCACCACACACCGGTCGGTAATTGTAAGTGTAAAATGTTTATAGCAAGCATATTTAGAGTTTCAATAGGCTACTTATTAATTCAAAGACATAGTGATTGGATATGTACACGGCTTGGGTTGGGCCAGTTAGACCCGCGATGGCGGTAACGGTTTAATTTCTCCCCTTGTTGGTTCGTGCTCTGTTTTGAAATGTTAGATTTCTCCTGTTGACGACAGTGTGTTAAAAGAATGAGAATGTTGTATTGAATTTCTGACGTTTCTAAATTGGAACTCTTCTTGTACAAAGTGTAGAAAAGTTGAATGATGTTATATTAACTTATTATGAGGATATTATACTCCATGCATTCATTCATGTTCAACGACTTGGCGTTACTTGATTCATCATCATTATCATCATCGTCAATTATCATCATTATAATTATCATCACCATGATCATTGTCATGATCTTCATCATTATATATATCATCATCATCACCATCATAATTATTATCACCATCATCATGATCTTCATCGTCATCATCATCACTATTGTCATCATCA
The DNA here is from genome assembly GCA_031763155.1 of Dirona albolineata. Classification (NCBI taxonomy): domain Eukaryota; kingdom Metazoa; phylum Mollusca; class Gastropoda; order Nudibranchia; family Dironidae; genus Dirona; species Dirona albolineata. Next base: position 4,725 of record JARFNW010139341.1, on the reverse strand, counting down.
TCATAATTATCATCATCATAAAGATGTGTATATTATAGTCTGTATCCCTGTACAAGTGCAGTCTAGGCGTCAGTTATCCCCCCAGCAGGCTGTGACAATTAATATCCTTCTCAACTTTCATAGGGAGCATACAGTAGAGCAGCCTGTTAGGCTCATCCTACTACATTATCCTACTGACAATATAATTCTCTGCCTGTAGCTCGGTACTCAATCACGCCCGATTCAAATTTGAAAAAATGTGTAGTCTTTCCCATGCACTCAACATTGGTAGCTTCAGCCAAGATTTGAACTCAAGACCTCTCGATTTAGTCTAACCACTCAACCACTGACGTCATGCCTTCATCAACCTCATCTGTTTTATTTGTGGCTGTTCAACATCTAGGCTTGATCTTAAAAATACAGAACTGAAAACGCCTCCCAAGACGACGGTTCTATTCAGCTCTCAAAAGAATTTTGGTGAAATTTGACAACCAATTTAAAAACAACCCAATCAAATATATCCCACGAAAGCAGACCATATTTTGCATATAACTATCCATGAAATACCAAATAAAATCTTGATAAAGAAAAGTATAAAAAGAACACGAAATAAAATACTGGGATAAGATTTTAATCTATAAAATACCAAATAAAATCGTGATAAGAAAATTATAAAAAGAACAAGAAATAAAATACTGGGATAAAATTTAAATCTATGAAATACCAAATATAATCTTGATAAAAAAAGTACAAAAAGAACAAGAAATAAAATACTGGGATTGGGATAAAATTTATAACTATGAAGAAATACCACATAAAATCCTGATAAGGAATGCAAAAACAGGGAAATGATATAGCTTCAAATGTAAAACCAGTAACAGGACAAATATTCTTTGTTTTGTTACTTATTTTACTCTTGAAGATAGTCAGTAAAGTCCTTTCGAGCCATAAGGCCCATAGAGCCAGTGCTTATCCCGGTTTCCATAGCGTGAAGCGGACTGAGTGGCAATACGTCACCCTTCTGGATAGGACGCTGGTCTATCGCAGATTACTTCCCCAGCTGTCCTAACCACTAGGCCACCTCGCCTCCACTCTTGAAGATAAGATATACCATTTTTATTTTGCATACCTTTTATTTATGTAGTAATGTAGCCAAACATAAGCTTGAAAATTGCTGGAGAAAAAGACTAAAGAACCTCAATTCATATATAATATATAATAAATTCATGGATGTCGATACAACAATAAGCAATTAACAGGAAATGAAAGTAAACATACAATAGTAACATTGATGATCAATCATTGAAGCTGATTTACAAGTTCTATTTTCACTGAAGTAGACATAGCAGTAAGTAGGCACTTGATTAAGATGAAATTATTCACACCAAAGAAGAAACAGCTTGATTGTTATCTGTTCCGTTTAGAACCGTGATTAAACAGTGTAGGGACCAGCTCTGTACTCTGTGTCTGGCCGAGGACAGTGTACAAGGCAGAAGGCATCGATGCACAGACCCAAGTACTAAAACGTATCCAGGTTAAGTGCAAGTCTGTGCCCCACTAGTACACATGTCAAGTAGGTCCTTTTATTCGTATGGCTCGTCTAAATCACGTACTAGTGCAAGTGCCATTTGTGCGAAATTAATAATATTTTATACTGCAAAAATGCCTGCATCATTCTCCACAACCTCACAATTCGGTGTATCTGTAGATTTATAAGTATTCGAGATACGCTCAATCCCATAGTATCCAACATTAAGTGACAGGCCCCGACTTGGAATACCCAGGGGGGAAAAGGAGGAGGAGACGGACAAGAATTATCTGGAGACGGAGACACGGAGCTGTGGATTGAGATGGACAAAGGCAGGAAAGGACAGCCCAGTGTTGAGTCCAATGGAGAAGCGTTGCTGATTTTCTATGTTTCTTTCGGGGTCGAAAGGCCTAAGTAAGCAAGTTCAAAAAGTCTTCATAACTAATATCTTTATGGCACATAATAATTATATCACATATTATATTCTAAGGCAAGAGAGAAGAATATACCCATTAACTTTAACAAAGCAAGTGCGATTCTTCTTTGACAAATTAAGCGAAAAGTATAACAGAAGACCGCTAAACAACATTGACTGTGGATTGTCCTCAAAAAAGATCTAATCCCTGCTTAACAGTAACGGGGATGATGATCTCAAGTTAAAATTAAAGCAAGATCTAGACAATTCAACACTTAATATCAATGGCCAGTGAAAGTGAAAGACTCTGCTGTAAGCAACCAACACGAAGCGTCTTTTTTTCTAAATTAACCCCAAAGACAAAGTGCCCTCATGAACAAAATAAAGACAATTTTTTATGATGCTGCTACTCGTATAGAGGTCAGGGGCCGTATACACAGACCATACGTTAACTGGTAACGGTTAGAACATTTTGGCGCAATCTTGTTGCAGTGAATTCTACCGACAGTTAACGTATGGTTTGTGTATAAGGCCCCTGGGGACAAACAAACCCTCTGGCTAGAAGCTGAAGAGCTTCTAATTGTATGTTCTTGGTTATGACTAAATCTCATATGATGATACAGTAAAACTCTGAATAGTTACATAACTGATGGTGATGGGGTTACTAAACTTTCAGTTTCACCTCCCTCCCACTGACTGTAGATACAGGAGGAAGCAGGGGAAGGGTTGATGGAATCGTACGTTGTTATTATTATGGAAACCCAAATGCGGCAACACTTATAATCTTAATCAACAAACTTAGGAGTTGATTAAAATCATAAAATAGTTAGTATACTCCTCCTAGAGCTATCAATGGCACACATCTTCTAACTCATCTTAAACAAAAATTCCTGGAATAAAAGAATAAAATCGATATCAAACTTCAAACACCACTCCACTCTTGTGTAACAATATATCTACAATATTATAATAAACACAAAAACAATTTGCTGCCAATCCATTCGTTTGAAATTATTCCTTTACGTCAGTGGAGGTCACTTGGTACAAATCATGTCGTCTCTGGTTGGTCAAGGGAACCATGGCACGGACATCGGAAAGTTTGCCCAAGTCTGTATGAAAAAAAATAAAAAAATGTCAGAAACCATACGACCGCAGGTGTTTTTCTCATATTGTTAATAATAATATTACTAAGAATATGAGAAATACACCTGTGGCCGTATTTGCAGATGCTACGTTAAACGGAGGTTAACCCTCTAGTGGCCAGTGTGCCAAGGTTGGTACATCGTTTGTTTGTTTGGTTTTTTTTGTTTCTGAACTTCCCATTGTGCCAAATATTGTACACGCTGACATTTTCCAAAATGAAACTTAAGACATGTTAAAAAGCTGGAACCATGTCTCTTGGTCCATTTGTAGTGTGTTTTTTATAAATTAATTTGTTTTGCATAGGAAATATATCATTGAGCACTAGAGGGTTAAGACATTTGTGCAGGCTGAGAATCACTAAATATCGTGTCATGTTGTGAGCAGAATTCAGTGCAATATGAGTATGTCAAAATATACTAACACTGACAGTCGACGTATGGTCTGTGAATACGGGTGCTGGCACCGAAAGGTATGGTAATGGTAGGTTTTTGATTTTTTAAAAATAAAAAAATACAAGAAATACAGTCCACTACGTATAATCGCAACTTTTTCAGAAAAGTGAAATTAATGACAGTACAGTGATTTCACGTGTTCACTAGAGGAGATAGACTTACACTACAAACAATGGGCACTATAAGATAGACTTATACTGCAAACAATGGACAATATGTCTAAATAAAAATGGTGTGTTATAAGAATGACAATGACAATAGAAAATGAGAAAATTCTTGTCGGCTACAACTCCACACTAAATGTTGGCGATAAGAGTTTACCAAAGGCTGGTTGTCTTGTCTTATAGCGAAGGTCACGGATTCGAATCCTATCCCCCTAGTCACCTCGTTTTTTCTTGGGCAAGAAATTTTACTCCAATAGCCTCACTTGACCCATGTGTAGAAATAGATCAGGCCTGCAGCTGGGGAAGTAATCTGCGATAGACGGATAGCGTCCTATCCAGAAGGGTGACATATTGCCACTCTGTCCGCTTCACGCCACGGAAACCGGGATAAGCAACGGCTCTGTGGGTCACACAGCTCTTAAGGACTTAACTCTGGTTGTCAGTAGAATTAAATATTGACACTTGAAACCACACACACCTGTGAAATTAAAAGTATGAGAGAAGTATAAGAGACGGAGAAAAAACCTGTAACAGCATGAGAGAAGAGTGAGAGATTGACAAAAAAAAAGTAAAAATAATTCTCCGTCTCAGACAGAAGTCCACTCACCTATGTCGGCGTAGATGATGCTTTCTTTCTCGTCAGTCTTTGCAATAATCTCTCCCCTAAACACGAGAAAAGTGTATAAGATAAGATAAGACAAGATTCATCTCTATTGTCCAAAAATGGCACATTTCCATGATGTTACATAATTTGTATAAAAAACAGTTAGTCTCAACGCTCAATAATCCTGGCGTAAAGTGGGATCAAGGTCTTGAGAAGAAAAAAAACCAGTTCTCCTATCATTACCAGGATTAAAACCGCAACATCTGGAACTAAAGGTGAATGACTTAAACACCATGCCACCAGCACGTCAGCCATTCATTTTCAAATTGTTTTATAACCTGTGCCAGCTTCACAGACTCTTCTTGAAAATAAAATAGTTCACAACAGGCGGGGGGGGGGGGGGGGGGGGGGGGGGGGGGGGGGGGGGGGGGGGGGGGGGG
>JARFNW010139331.1:0-10517 GCA_031763155.1 Dirona albolineata | reverse complement strand
GAGAGAGAGAGAGAGAGAGAGAGAGAGAGAGAGAGAGAGAGAGAGAGAGAGAGAGAGAGAGAGAGAGATATATATTTTGTGATTGCCTTAACTTTCCTTGACACCTATTTTTCTCTATTATGTAATCCCATTGCCACCAATTTTTACCAAAACAAGCTGAAAATGACATTTAAGAGAGACAAAAATCATATCCTCAAAACTATAAAAAGAGTCAAAATGTTCAGGAGATATCACGAATATGTTATGCTACATAACCAAGTGGTCATATACGCCACTCAGCAGCATCATTTTACTCTTATGTGGTAACATACTGGTCTGTAGTCATGCCACGCAAACTTCCAGACTCATCTCTATCTCCCCCCCCCCCCTCATCTATTCCCCTGGCTTCAACCTCAAACACTTTGTTATCACTGTCCGAATCAACACTTCGTTCGTAACTAGACCAAGAGTCGACACTGCCTCCCTCATCACCAGAATTAGAGTCACACAGATGAGATTCAATTCCCTTACTTGATTCCATGGTTTACATTTAGAAACAAACAAAAGAACAAAACAAGCAATCAAAAATATAATTTTTTTACACTAAATTTGCGTGTATCGACATTTGTCAAGTCGGCAATGGTAGGAACAAAATATAACTTCGACATCTGCATTTGTCGAAGTTGGCAAGGAAAGTTTTTTTTTAAAAACACATGAAATAACCTACCAAATGCCATCACATGCGATGACAAAGAAGTCATCACTGCTGCCTAGCTCTATAGTTTTTACATCTGGTAAGGCTGAGATCATTTGCTCCTTTGAAGGAAGGTCTTTGTTACGCTTGTATACATGGTCCCCTGCAGGTAAAAAAAAAAAATGCATGCAAGTATAAAAGTAAAATTAATTTGGTACAATTAGGTGAAAATGTTCTAGAGATCAATATGTACACTTTTATTATGCTCCACAGTTCATATTGGGACAGCCAAATAACATATACCTACTACCCTCAAATTAGACAAATGTCATCACTATGACAATAATCATTGTAGGGCTCGTCTCTTCTGCAATAGTACAGAAATTCTTGCACACACAGGCAAACTCAAAGCACAGATAACTACAAATATAAAGAATGCTTATTTTGATTTAAAACTAAAAACCTTAAATTCTGAACCAATGCGCAAAAAATTGCCTATAATCTCAAAAAGTTTGGTTTTTTTAATAAATAAAAATTTATTGTCCACAGACAGTGAAAGCAAGCAAAAGTCGTGGAGGTGACAACCAAGTACTAGTATTTCAGTCATATTTTTTAAAATTACCAAAAGCCCTGGAGAGATTGAGGCCTCCATTAACCCTCCCATCAGTTGTAACTTTCCCCCCAGCCTTTTCAATCCTTGACCTCTCGGGGTCATCTTCAGGCTTGTGGTCGAAAGACATTTCAACAGCGACGCCACCACGGGAAAGAACACATCGTGAATCTCCAGCATTCGCCACATACAATTTATTTCTCTCTTTCAGTACCACGCAGGCTGTACAACCACTATCAGATCCAGGCTGAGGGTAAGAGAGAGAGAGACATTTTAAAAAAATAAAATAATAATAATAATGCCACAAACAAAAAGTATGTCAAAACAAATGAATAATTTCAAGATCTCAGACAGTGGTAAATAATGAACAAATTAACAAAATTTGTAATTCTTGGCATATATTTCCACATTCTTTGATAATTTATACAATAGTATGAATCAAGATGAGATATCATCTTAGGCTTTTAACTGGGATGTCAGTGAGAATTAATTACTAGAAAAACATGGGCAGGGGCTAACCGTGCACGTAACTGTTTCTATAGCATGAACAAAGCATGTCCACTCTCAATATGTCAATGCATACAAGGTAATTATGATTCATGGCAACACCAAATGATGTTCAGAACAAGTCTCGCTGATAGTGTCACTTCCATTAATGCTAGAGAGACATTTTGGTTTTACGGTTTTTTAATACTTTAATGCAATATGATTGTGACAAATTGCGCTTATAGTTTCCATAGTCTGTGTATACTACAGCCCCCTGATTATTGCATGGATGAAGAATATCAAAATCAAATGTATAATATATGTGAATTACTTCTTCGTTTGTCATGTCCATCATGGGCACATCATTATCAACGTCTTCATCTTCGTCCTCTTCGTCGTCATCATCACTTTGTAGATGATATGGAATAAAGAAAAGAAGAAAAAAATCAGTCTTTACCGTTCAACATAGATCGGAGGAAATTCTAAGTGAAATATTGAACTCACACAAAAATCATTTTAGAGTGTAAATTAAATATTAAAACCAATCACTTCAAACACAATATATCTATTTATCTTCAGCTCTATTTTGATGAATAAATAAACAGCACACTGAATATTTGCTCAGATCATATTCAGGAAAAATAAAATAAAATAATAGTGATGACATAATATGGTCCAAGTGACTTTTTAATAAAAGACACAGTGGCAACATTTTCAAGATGTTTTGAGCAAATTTCTATTATACTCCTGACGTGACGCCTTGCTTTAAATAATTATGTTTCCAATGTTATCATATATTTGATTCATTGTAAATGTAAACCCAGCGTTTATGAGCTTGTTTTCAATGGGGTAGAGCGCTTTAAAAATGTCATTTACTATCAGCATTATTTTTAGGAATATCAAAATGAATCCATTCCATTTCAGAAATACCTACAAAAGCACTTTAACTATGTTATTTTATACAATGTAGTACCTATATTAGATATATGTACACATGTGTAATACAAGTTTTTACGAGTGGCAAATATGATTTATATACTCCTATATGAAAGAAAAATCTACCTCATGTCTTCCCACATATCTTCTTCCACATCTTCGTCATCATCATCGTCATCACTAGAGTCATCATTGGGACAATTAGCCATTGCTATGTCTGACACTGCCTTTGTTTTACTTGCTCGTTCTCCCATTCCTGAACCTCCTCCAGAAGTCTGCATGAAACAAACATAACAATTCATATCGCAAACTAAATTAACCTTAAAAAATAACAACAACCAAAAAAAAACACTTTCTTCTTTAAAAAAAATTGTGCCTCTCACTCTCCTCAGTACATGCATATTCTTTCTCTCCATGGAAGTAGTTCCCAACTATGTGTTCAGCTGTACAAGGTGATCAGGATGATCCTCTATGTCAACATTTGTATATCTTTTAAAGTGAAATTTCCCTACTTGTGTACAGGTGCACAAATGGTGTAAACATTTATCCGCTTTTCAATCAAATTATGCGGCAAAATTATAGACTTTCATAGGAATTCACAATTACTATGAACCCTCACCGTCGATGCATCTCCTGAAGAACCGCAGCCAGACTCTGCTTTTGATTTACTTCCTTCCTCAGACTGGTCAATTGTTGATACACCATTCTTGTTGTTATTCACATTGGATTCCTCCTTTGTTTGGGTTGGACCATTGGCTGAATGTGAAGATGCTGCCGCTGATGGTGATGATGATGATGAACAAGCAGAGTTTGAACAACAGCCACTGCTTTCTGCTTCGACTTTTTCTGTATTTTCTCCATTTGGACCCGGTTTGTATTTAGCTAAAAGTTCTTCCAATGGCATGTCTGCTTCAGCCTTTAACATGTCAGCTTCAGTTCGACCAACAGGCACATCAGCTATAAGATAGTGTAAAAAAGAAAATTAATATTGTTAGTCATGTGCTCAACTACTATACATACCTTTAAGGTCATTTTTTAAAAAGGAGAAAAACCCAAAACATAAAAAAACACCCAAAAAAAGAACACCCAGTAACATGTGCTTGAATGGTTATTTGAAAAAACTCAGTTGTTATAAAAAATAGAAAGGAGAATTAAATAGTATCATATTCATAAACAAACAAACAACACTCCTTACGATCCTCCTCCTCTTCATTCTCATCATCCTTTCCTGCAAGTTCTTTCAGCTTCTTTATGACGTCCTCTTCAGTGAGAGTAGCATCAAACTGCAGGAAAGCTGTTTGAATTAAATTTTCCAATTCACCCCCCATATTCTTTGCCATCATGGATTTAACATAGTCAGGAAAGTGGAGGTGGGTGTATTTCGCAACTTCAGCACCTGCAGGAAAAAGTTTAATTTTTGTTATGGGTCTGTCTCTGCTGTGAGTAAAATATACTTTCAGTTCAGATAAAATAGTATTCTATGAAATTCACACCTTCCAACATTGTAAGAAAAAGTAATGCAAAGGGTTGAATAAAATTCAATCTTAAATATTTTTTGGGGACATTGACATTTATTTTAATCCTTTTTCTACATTGCACAGAGCAAACCCTGGTTTTGCTGTTGCACTTGTAGCATTCAGCATAAATTTTTCATCTTTACTATTGCCTTGGCAGTTATACCAAGACGCAGGAGGATTTTTTTCATACTCAAAAGATACAATATGCTAAAAGGATTCAGGAATTCTATTCACCCACTTTTTCCCCCTGCCTATGACTGGTGACAAGATGTGATCTTTTGAGTTTGAATGATTGAAAACTTACCGCCATGCCCATCATATACTGCAAAGAAGGATGTACCCGCCTCCTTATCAAAGTCCGGAATACAATTATGAGCATCCTGAAAAAAACCAAAACAATTAGTTTGTGGAATTTGATATTATTGATTTTACAACATTGTATGTTAACCCTATACAGGAGCCCAAGACTTGCCTTTTTTCTTTCTAGTTAAGAATACCAATTTAAATCCTTTGTTATTTCTGTTATGATGAAGTGCTGTTGTAACTATGCAGTTGTCAACATTTTTTGGCTGCTCAATGCTAACAAACTGAAAACAACATCTAACAATACATACATGTTTTGCCCATCATTCACTAATAACAATACGTCATTCCTGAGTAAAAGTAAACTTTATGTCACTCATGTTTTTTTGTCCAATGCCTGTCTATCTATATAATAAAATACAATATTTGGTTTCAAATGCCTAAAATAAGAACAATGTCGTAAAATTTTGTCATGAATCAATGCAGCCAAGTGGTACCAGATTGTAAGCCTCCATCATTTCTTGTAAAAAAAAGGTTAAGTTTGATAGAGTCATGGCTATACCCCTAACCGACATTTATTTTATCACATCTTGATCATTGCAATTCTCTGCTTGTAGGTATTAGCTCCGATAAAATTTCCAAACTGCAGACAATTTAGAACTGTGCTGCAAAATGGGTAACAAGACAAAAGAGGTTAGCTCATTCTGTTTTAATTTTACATGAATTGCATTGGTTACCCGTCATAGAAAGAATTAAAATTATAAAATCGCCCTCATGTGTTTTAAATGTTTGAATGATGAAGCCCCAAACTATTCAAAACAGTTTTTATTTACTCTTTCTTGAATTCTAAGATCATCATCTGACAAGTCTAAACTTATTTTTGTGTAAATCGTGATTATATAGTTAAGTTTTACAGTGAACGATCTTTTTCTAACGTTGGACCACATATATATATTATAGTATTCTATCCCCCAAAGGATAAAAGAGAGGCACCTATTAATGTGAATTTGTTTAAAGCAAGATTGAAACATTTGATTTTTACTAAAACATTTAAATTTGTGTACCGGTACGTAATTGGTTGTGAAGCGCATGAGAATGAGCATAACCTGGTCATGATTGATAATAATGCGCTGTGTATTTGTAGTATTATCTGTGTAATAAGTGAATAGAATAAGGAAAGTAGGTCACGCTCACCTGACTGTTGAAAATTATTACCTTAGGATATTTCTGAACGCAGGCTTTGATGTGCCTCTTTGTTCAGCTCTAAAATTATTTGAAGTCGTGCTTGTCTTAACCTCCAATTTTGTAATTTATTCATCAATGTTATAAACTATTTGATGTTTTTTGAAGTGGTTATCTAGCTTGTTTTTTTATTATTAACATCTTTTGCATTGACAACGTTTTCTGGTAGGTTATTCCAATTGTTGACTACTCTCTGAGTGAAAAAGTTTTTACGGATGTCAAGTCTGCTGCGCTGTTTATTATTGATATTTTATTTTAGAGAGTGACATCTGGTGGTGCTGCGTTCTGTTGGAACAATCCTCCAGTTATTATTTTGAAGGTCTCAATAAGATCTCCTCGTAGCCTTCTGAATTTCAATGTTGGCAGCTTAAGTTCTCTTATTTAACGGTTTTCATATGTCATTTCTTTAAGTCCTGGTACTGGTAGCATCTTGGTTGCTCTTCGTTGCACATTTTCTAGGCAGTCCACATCCTTCTTTCTGTATTGATTTCTTTTTAAAAATGGCACGTCTCAAGAAGAACAGGAAGATAAAACAATAGCAATTGTGCACCATGTTGCCATGTAAAAGTAAAAAAGTAAAGTGACAGTTTGACGACAGTCGACAGTGACCTGGATGTCGCGGATTTTTTAACAATCAATGTAATTGTAATGTAAATGAATGTGTCATATTTACATGACCCTGTCAATAAGGGGTAGTAGTAGTAGTAGTAGTAGTGGTTGGTAAAGGGTACAGTGACTCTTATACTAATTACTAATGACAATGTGAACACTGAAATCTGAAACAAACTGAAATTGAATTGAAAATGCCATGTTCATTCACATTGTGTTGAAGTTGAATTTGAATGAAGTTCAGTCGTTCAGTATTTATACTTATATAAGTACAACAGGGTCGTGAGCAAAGGAAATTGATATCAACCCTCATTTTACAAATGAAAGTAGAGACTGGAACATTTTCCCTTTTCATAAATACAAACCCTATCTAGTTGCAATAGGACTGAGATCAAAACTAGTCTATCCCAATTTCACACACCTCTTGAGACACTCTCCACCCTTGCATGGAGGATGCTCCGTAAGTAAAACCACCACATTGTTCGTCAAACGATTCCTTTTCCACAATCGGAGCAGACAAATATACGCCCATGATGGATTCAAGTATAAAATCTACGTCAGAAAATATAATGGAAAAGCATTATAACTGATAAATTTCCTTTCTGCAAAGTTCTGACAGAAGTTGATCCACACGTGAAAATATAGCAATCCGCGGTTTTACAGCAGACGGAAGTGTGAGAGGTAAAAGCCTCAGTAAAAGGAGAGATATTTCGAGGAAGTCTTCACTACTAGAAAAACGAAAATAGACATACCATTTAAATGGTTCCAGAGTAGCTCAAGGCTGGCAATGACAGTTTATTGAATATATACGCTTTAAAGGGATTGAATCAAATGAATAAAGATAATTTGCTTTCAATTTATTGACAAAAATATTTCAAACAAACAAACCACAAACAAGCAAACTATTTGATAATCCATTTAATAGTGAGAATTGAGAATCAAGTTGACTTGAACTTAGTCATCGATATGAAAAAAAATAATCATCCCACTATCATTCTGTCATGGATATGCAAAAGAAATCTTGAAAAAAGCTAAATACCTACCGGGTGTTTTTTTTTTAAGTGTTAGGATTTCAAATATTCATAATTCAAAAACTGAAGCAATTAAAATTTCAAACAAAACATGGAATGAAAGGATACACTTGGCAATTTTATAAACAGCAATCGTGAATTTATCTCATCACGGATAGCAAAATGACACTGCTTTGTTTCAAACCGTCACAAAGCAAGCTCTTTGAAATTTTAGTTCTCTGTTCAGGGTATTGCAATACCTTAGACCCCCACATGGCCAGCCAAACTCAGATTGGAAAGAACAGGGTGGAAGTTGAGCGCAAAATCGGGGCGACGGTGGCCGAGTACACGACTCGACGGTTGGTGTTAACAAGCAACGTTCATCGTGGCTAGTGAAAAGACGGGTGACCGCCTAGGATCTAAAGCTGTCAACGATAATATTTATATTCGTAACGAAACGTATTAGCTCACCAGCGCTTGTGTCCCTAGGTAAGACGTTTTGTCTTGTTTACCTCTTCCTATCGGAGAGGGACGTTAAATTCGGAGGTCCCCTCGGTTGTAAGCAGCTTGTCTTTGTCCAAAAATTTAATTCGCGCCTAACAGGCAGCGTGTGGCGTACCAAGTGTTGAGTGTTCTGTTGCTTTCCCAAGGCAAATGTACTACTGTAACGCGCTTAGCACATGATGATGATCGTGAATAAGCGCTATATTATATTTATGTTCATTATCATAATATACTGAGCAACACAATTAGCGCATCACTTTTTGAAACGCTGAAACAAACAAAATAAAATGGGAATCAAAAAACTTTTTTCCAGCAAAAATGTTCCTCCAACTCCAAATCCAGCAATACATAACATGATCAAATTGTTGCAAGCTGGTGGCAGACTATCTTGTTTGTTTATCGAGTCACCTTTATACCGCAGTAAGCAGTGTAGGGGCCAGCCATATGTCAAGCTCTGAGGGGTGCACCTGACAAATGGAAGTAAACCCAAATGTCAATGAGGACTTACACCACGCATCACCTAACACATGACTGGAAAGACTCTGCATCAGGAATTAAATACGAGCAGGTGATGAGCCCACTGCGTCCAAACACCTTTACCAATAAATTGGATAACAATGTACCATGAGGTCCATACATTTTACAAGTAAACACTTTGCTGTTACCCTAGTGTTTACTATTCAGTTATATAGGACAACAGAGAGCTGCTACCTGGGCATGACAGACTATCCTAACAACTAAAAACATGTCAGAATTCAAGATTACACAAAGTTGGATATTTGGGACTCGTCATTTTCGCAATATTTTGGTAATATTGTTGCTGCACTTAAATGCATCACGAAAACAAAATTGATTTACGTACTTGAGGCAACCAATGTTGCAACACGGGAAGATTCAATGTTATCCCTAGAACGCTAAGTTCTTTATCAAGGTTTCATCTTATCATGACTTGAATGACAGACTCGGAGAGGAATCCAGCCCTTGGTCTCCACATTGTAAGTCATCAGCTAGTTATCATTTTCATTGTAGCCAGTCGTCGATTGTCAATACGATGAACTTTACATCTTCAAGGAGGACAACACCCGGCCACGCGTTGCAACCAAGATTTGTCGTGACTTTTTGGATGGCCAGGATTCTCAAGTCCTTACCTGGCCGGCAATATCATCAGATCTTTCCTGGATATAACACTGTTATTGGACGCCGTGTCTCGTGGAGAAGAAAATGTAGAAATCGTTCGGGAATTGGCTAAAATGTTGGTTCAAAAGTTGAATTACATCTCTCAATCAATGAGGAATATGACTGAGCTTGTCACAAAGGCGAGGGAAGGACATACACGCTATTGACTGTCTGTCCCTTGGGAAGTTTGTGTGATGTTAGATTCGATAGGCTCTTTTGATGATCAAATATAAACTCTTTAGGAAACGAAAATGTTTCCAGGTTATATTGAATTGAATTCCCTTTATTCATCCCAAGGGGAACCCGGTATATGGAACTCTATCCCCCAAAAGATAAGAGAGGCACCAAATGTAAATTTGTTTAAAGCAAAATTGAAACATTTTCTTTTTACTAAAACTTATTTGTGATTGTCTTATACAGAATTGATTGTGAAGCGCATAGAGCATAACCTGGTCATGATTATGCGCTGTATAAATGCTATGTATTATGATTATTATTATTAATTTGATCTATGCTGGTGGAATCTTGTAATGACGAGTTTTTTTTGTTGTTGTTTTTTTTTATAAACAAATCGAGGGACACAACTATGCTGTTACTTCTTCTACCACCTCACTTGTGGATAAAAAGAGCATGACTTAAAGATGTTACTCTAAACAGTTTACATTGACCCGTGGTTGACCTCGTTGTTTTCATTTCCCGTTTTACACATCGGCCGTGGAAGAGACAGGTAGGACATTTTTAGAAATAGTCGTGCAGATGAGAGGGGTCACCCTAGCCCACCCCCCCCCCTCCCAGGACCCAACGAAATACACTTATTTATGTTTCCCAAGCTCAAAAAGTGCATGTTCGGTCCACAGAACACGTTAAAGTTGTCAAAAATCAACAAAACGAGAATATTTACGCGGGCATAAATTAACTGTGCACCGGTGGCGCGCCAGTGACCTAGTTATGTGTGTATGTAAAAGAGATGAGATTAAGCATGCATAATTCCTAAACATCAACTCGATGCAGTCTTTGTACGATCAATGATGGCATTATAAACAGTTCATACAACCTTTTACACACACACATAACTAGGTCACTGGCGCGCCCCCGGTGTACAGTTAATTTATGCCCGCGTAAATATTTTCGTTATTCAATAAAGTTACCAGTTTGGCATTTTTAATGACAAATCCTGTAACTGATGTTTTTAATGAAAGTTGTTTGACATTAGAAAATGCCGTTGGCATGTTGTTATTTTTTTCATCTTTCTCTTATTACTGGTCACCCCTTACGCTATATTTTCCCTTTGATTCTATTAAATTGAAAAAACATGTTTTGTATGAACTGTTTATAATGCCATCATTGATCGTACAAAGACTGCATCGAGTTCATCTGTTTAGGAATTATGCATGCTTAATCTCATCGAAGCACCACCGACACAACTTGCAAGAACATTCTACTCAAGACAG
>JARFNW010139320.1:0-10518 GCA_031763155.1 Dirona albolineata | reverse complement strand
GTTTTTACCTGGGTCTGCACATCGATGCCTTCTGTCTTGTACACTGTCCTCGGCCAGACTCAGAGTTGGTCCCTACATTGTTTAATTACGGTATTACAGGGAACTGATAACAAACAAACAAACATTGGGAAGTTACGTAAAACCGATGTGCCAACTTTGGCACACTGGCCACTAGAGGGTTAAATCGTCATCCCATATAAAGAAAATAAGTGCCAACTGCACCACCGGGGTCTTTGGAAGAAACCTTAAACACAACAACTCTTACTTCAAAGAAACAAACAAACCCGCGTTTCATTAGAATGCGATCATTTTAAGACTATGCATGAACCCTACAGCATCCTCGTCTCAAAAAAGACATAAGCCGCTTAGAAAACATCAAGGAAAACGGCTCGATTCATCCGTCACTATTACGACCCAAATCAGGCAGCCAGTGTCACAGAGATTAGGAAGAAACTAGGCTGGAAACCATTCATAGAAAGTCGGAACGGCTGACGATTAGCACTGCTGTATAAAGCATTGAATAGACTAGTTGCGCCGTCTCCGATAGGACGGGGTAAGCAGATCAAAGGGTCTTACATAAGGACACAAGCGCCGGTGAGCCAATACATTTCATTACGTTATTTTTTTTCGGGGGGAGGGGGGGGGGGCGTTGACGGGTTTAGATCCAAGATACACGGTGCTTGTCTACTCCAACATTTGAGTCGTGCTCACTTTTCGACCACCGACTAGATATATTAAAGCATGAAACTGCTTAGAAGGTTAGATATAATTAGATCATAATATATGCTATATCGATAAATTCCTCCAATGATAAGTTGGATCAAATACTATAACGAGCTGGATGTTCTGACCGGCGTCAAAACAAACACAGCACGTCAACTATGAGTACGAATACCTTATTTCGCTTACTTTGTTTTATATTGTATTTTAGAATTGCTTTACTTTGTGGAGCGCCCTGAGCACTCCAGAGTGGACGTCGAGCGCCATATTATAATATTATTCATTATTTACATTTACATATACTTTTACAATTGTACATTTGAGTGGAAAATGATATATACATCACCCTGTTACCAAAGGTATGCATCGCTAAATATGATATATACGAGCAGATGGGTTTACTTTCGTCGGAATGAAAAGGGAAGTTAAGGATTTTTTTATTATTTTTTTTTATTTATTTTTTATTTTATTTGGGGGGGGGTTGTTTTGTTTTGTTTTGTAGTGTTTTATATGGGGTTTTTTTTGTTTTGTTTTTTGTTTTTATATAAATCAATATACCATAGTAAGTAAACGGGAAATGTGAAGATGAAGAAATTATATTCACTATACTTTGTCGAAATATTCTATTAACGACTGAGAAAAGTTTGAAGAGTTGTCTCCCTGGTTACCTAGCAATCTTAAACTTCGATGTCAGCCTTTTAAAATATTTAATATATCATATTATAAATGTGTTGGAGCTTGTAATGAATTCAAGTATAACTATTTAAATGTGGATTTACAGCTGAAGACTCTGCCCTCTTGTGTTAAAACCAGTACTGACATAAGAGACGAAGCAAACGCTTCAAGGCGTACCGTATAGTATCCAGGCAAATTGTAAACATTCAAAATGGAGGAAGAAGTAACGACTGGCGGTGATAACATCGTGACAGAATATGCCACATATGAAGACTTTCTTGATTCACAAATTACATCTTTTGATTTGTACTACTTAGAAGTAAGGAAACCAATTATTTATATATGATAGCTATTCATTGGATTCTCTTTTGTTTAGCTTGGCCCTCGCTAGTCGTCTAGGTCGAGACTATCCTGCCTGTGGTGTATGTCGGTTTTCTTTTCTCCTTCATTTTCTCATTTCTGAGCGTTTTGTTTTTGTTTTTTGGTTTGGTTATATTATTTGGGTTAATTTCTTTTTAGGTGTGTGTGTGGGGGGGAGGGGGTTGCTGATTATTTTTATTTTTTGTCTGCCGTGTCTAATTACTAAGCTCTGTCATTACTGTCAATACAGCATTTTGTTTGATTATATTATATATATGCTGTGCCAGTGCATCACCCAGATAGCTGAGAAGAGTTATATCTACAACTATTAATCACCTAGATAGGTACCCATCAGTCTAAGTGTACATTATTTCATTTTTGCACTATGGTAATTGTGGAAAATGGTTGTTTCAGACCTATCTATTCATTGGTTGACGGATTTGGCAATATAATTGATTTGTGAATGGTCATTTTGTAAAGATAAACTTGAAAATACTCAACTCAACAGATTCTTAACCATCCTGACAGAGATATATATATATACACAACATTTTAGGATCCATTAGACCTCATTATCAAAAGGGAACAAAAAGTATATAGCCATCACTGGTTAAATATTGATGCAAACTCACATTCCGCTATGCATTGTGGATGGATGATAGTTTGTCTCATTCCTTTCCTGACTCATATTAGGTGTTTCGATTAGACATTATATGACTTTCTAATTTTTCACCTTAGATCTCGCCACTGTCCTATCATTTCATTTCTCATTCTATTTTGAAACGTTTCCAACTTTACTTGTTTTCAATGATTGACAGGACCAAGAGTTAGCACGAGATCTTGTTGAACTTGGCTACAGAGGCAGCGGAGAAGTTCTGAAAAGGGAAGAGTTTGAGGCACGAAAGCAAGCAGCAGAGGCAAGCAGGCTGTCCAAGAGAAGTCAGCAAAAGTAAGGCTTTCAACTTTATTATCTTTTTGAGAGAGACGATTGATTTGTGTTATAACCGCCTTTAAGCTATCTTTGCATGAGTGAATTATAGAACTGATATGAAAAAAGAATCATCCTTTTATTCTTTTTCAATTCAAAAGGTAAATGTAGACAACTTCAGAGAAGATGCAAATTTTTCTTCAAATTATAAAATAAATGCATCCAAAATCCCATAGCAGTAAATGTACACGTTAAACATGAATTAACATTGCTCACAGCATTACAGCATCACATTACATTAGAGCAATTTGTGAAAGAAAACCCTTCCCGATGCCCCTCAATTCATGTGCCCTAATACTCAATGGATTCTCTTTAAAGAGGTCTTTATTTTGATTGGTTCATTATAAAGTAGCTCGGGTATACCCGAATTGTATGTGTAATTTTAAGCAGATTAAGTTACATGAAATTCAGGTGCAGCAATTTTGCACAACACTCACTCCCTATGATCATACCAAATTTTGAGTACAATTCAATGTTGAATGACATTAGATAAGATTGTGTGAAAATGTGCTAACTGATAACATATGGACTATGAATACGGATCCAGGAATAGCAACAATGTAACAACTAACTATAATGTCTAAAGCATGCAAAAGTTGTGAATAGATGACAGATGTTAAAGCTATAGGGGGATCCCAAACTTTTCACCATTGTCGCTAAACGATGTGTTATGTTCCCTGTGTCAATAAAGAAACATTTCTTGGTATTTGGGCGGGTGATGGCTCAAGTTTTACACAAAGTTTTGAAGTCAACATGTATTTTTGTTATTCCTAGAAAACTTGCCAGTGATGACAAAGTGATCAAGGATCCTCTCCTTGCAGCTCTAGCCCAGAGAGAAGCTGCAAACAGAAATGGAAAAATGACAGTAAGTAACTACATATATAATATGAGGAATGGTTACATCATGGTTTCTTCAAATCACTCTATTCAGGACCTCTATTGTCCATCTGACAGACTCACTGAATCCCTTAACAAACTTGGTCTTCAGAGCGCCAATGCAAAAGTGGGTGTGGATTGGACAAATTTACAGCTGTCACATCCTATTCTTCTTCAAGTCAAACGGCACTTTTGTCATCTGAACCCACTTTCATCAGGAAGTCTTGTGTCTCTTAGGCTTTTTCAGTTCAAAACCTTCTGTGTCACTTATTCACTGTAACTTGTGTGGCAAAATTTATAAATGTCTGAGACATTTTATGGTTTAAGTTAGACCCTTAGCACAATCAAGCTTTGAGAATAAATCAGTCATTGAAAGGAATACCAATAAACAATTTTTAGATGAAGGCAGGTATCTATCAATCAGTGATTATTATGAATCAAGACAATGAGTAGATAAAGCTCAAAAGTCTTGAGTTTCCAAAGATATCTTAATTTGTATTGCAATTATAAGTGGCCACTTATTCTTTATTTTCTCTCTTTCCAGTCAATTGTCTTCATCCGTGACAGAAATCCCAGAGGACAAGAAATATCAGGATACATTGATTATGCCTACAGGTTGAAGACAGAAGACTTTGAGCCCTATTTCGGTGGACGGAAAAGACTTTTACCTCGACCATCAGATCTAAGGTAATATACTACGCTTTCATAGATGAGATCAAAGATGACAAGATATGCCCATGGTAGAAAAACAGCATACAGGGTCGTCCAAGGGTCTTTGTCTTTGAAAGACAAGACAAGCAGGACATAGGACACAGACACAAAAAATCAGTGAGATTTTATAGTCTGTATCGCTGTGCACGAACAGGCTCACATACTTTATATCATTTACCCAATCCCCTTCCTCCCCCCTACCACCCATACCATTTAAATTCCTTTGGAACTCCCCAGGGATCATACAGTAGGACTGCCAGTATGACAAGTTGCTACTATTTTTCTGATAAGAAATATCATTTCGTTATTAAAACTGCTAGGAGGTATTTTTTTACATTGTCTAAATTTTACAAAAAAATGTATCTAATATTAACATAATAAGTATGTTAAAAGGCTGTTAGTGATGGATTTGAAATATGAAACTGAAGGAACAGAAGAGCTCTAATATTAATCCTACAATGCATTTGCTTGTTTGACTAATATCACCTCTGTGCAAATTTCATGTTCCTCAAATCTACTCTCTTTTCTCTTTTTTTATCTGTTTAGTTTTTACAACTGGGAAACAACTACTTCTACTTCCAATCCAACACCAAACTACCAAGTTATCGCGGAGAATGCATCAGGATTGCTTTTCAAAAACAAAAGAGATAGGAAGATTGTCAACGTAGATCCAAAGGTAAGAAAGCTTCTAATGTTCACTTTCTAAATCATCAATCATTTGCTGTCTGTTCTTACAGATTCAAAAAAAGATTTAGGTGCGGTCTTTGACCGAGAACTAAATTTTGACATACAAATTCATAATTGTATTAATAGGACTAACTGAATGATTGGTATTATTCACAGAGGTTTTATTCATATGAATGTAATTATGTTCCTCACGTTATATAAATCTGTTATCAGGAAATTGTATTTGGAGCCTTCAATGCAACGAGTCTGTTATCATTGAACATGATCATGAGATTCTTTATTTGACATTTGTAAACATTTATCGTTAGATTCCTATTTCACTTTGTTTGAAGTAGTATCTTGACTGGCAAGAGGGCGGCCTTTCTAGTAATGAAAATGCATGACAGTGTTTGATTGTTTATCACTAAATAAATTGTTAAAACT
Organism: Dirona albolineata; assembly: GCA_031763155.1. Lineage (NCBI taxonomy): Eukaryota > Metazoa > Mollusca > Gastropoda > Nudibranchia > Dironidae > Dirona > Dirona albolineata. Next base: position 5,078 of record JARFNW010139320.1, on the reverse strand, counting down.
TTTTCCATAACCAGGCTCCAAACCCAGGGGATAATTCTGAAAGACACATCATCAACACAAGCAGATATATTCAAGTTGTTATTTATGACCACATTAATCGCAGGAAGACATAAGATTCATCTTGCTGCTTAATGTTTGTATTGTTTGATGCTATTTTCATCAGGGGATTGGAAAAAAAAGTTGTGATAAAATTATCTATCTTAGAGGTCTAAACTTAAAACTTTTTTTGTGAATTTAACCTACATAAGGTCTTTTGACCGGAAAACACATGCTTTAAAATGAATGTTATGATGTCTTGCTGAAATTGTGTTACAGGAGTGTATATAAGTTAAGACAGAGTGTATGCCTGTGTTGTTATGGAAAAGATTTGTTATGATACATTGCTGAAATTTAATTGATGCTTTGAATGATTTAATATAGAGTGTATGTGAATTAAAGAATTTTTAATGTTACCAATTTCATGTATGTACATAGCTGTTTAAAATGTATTTTGATTTTACAACTGTCAAAAACAATATTTTTGTGATTTTATTATTTTTCTGTGTAAAAAAACAAAGAAATTAAAAAGGAAGTACCTGCTTGAAATAAAATTACTGATGTTATCTCTATTATTCTGATTAACATGTGCAATATGATGATATTGATTAATGTATTGAGTTGTTATTTTAGATTGTTGAAGCGAATCTATATTTGACATAAAGATCTATACAGTAAAGAAGAGAAAAAAAAATTACATCCATAAGGACCTGTTTACCACTCATCCTCCAGCAAGGATATATGTGCTGAGATTTTGCCCGCCGCATTGAAAACCCATGTAGGTCACTAAAGGACAACCAAATCAAAGTTTTGGTTGAAGTGAATTTGTACTGAATTCATTATTCCTGCAGTTTGACCTTTGTATGAAAAATCACAGACAAAAGCAGAAAAATTGAGATAGTAGGGAAAAAGTTGAAATGAAATGAAGAGAGAGGGGGCACTGATGGTCTAGTAGACAGAATGATAGTGGGATAATGTAAGTGCCAGTGAGAGACAAGAACAAAAAATAGAAAAAAGATATTCGTCGACCAGGGGAATCGAACCCATGCCTGTCACAGCAACTCCGCCTCGCCGTAAGCAGCCCATTACCTCTGGACTAATCCGCCACCCGGCTTTTCCTTCATGCAAAAAACAGACTTTTTTTTACAATTTAATGGCAAGAATAAACAAAACTCGAAACAACAAAAAATCCTTTCATAAAACTTCTTTTATTCAGTATAGTATAAAGTAGAATTGAAGTCTATCCCACAATTTTTTCCACCGTAATAGAATGAATACTCAAAGGTAGAATTAGAAACAATAATATCAAAACATCAAAACAAAATATACAAACACACTGATACAGGAAGACCTTGCAGTCCTCTACAACTTCTTCCTGTGAAATCCCTCTTACTTTCCTTCACCTCTTTACTATGATAAATTATTAATTCTGTGGGAAACTTGTACTTGAAGTTGTAAGGGTTTTTTGTCTAAAATTTTGTGGTAATGAACATAGTAAAAGAACCTGTAATGATGAAGCAGTTTTTTTCAGTGGAACATATATCAACAACTCAATTTGAATTTGAGTAATGAACCATCATTGGGTTTTTTACAAATTGAGAAAAAAATCTAGACACTTTTTTTTTTTTTGATATAAATTTTGACCAAAAATGTAAAGTTTCAAAATAGAATATTGTCCATTAAGATCATAAGGACGTTTTACTGCTTCTCCTTTACATGACAACATAACAATTGTCAGTAGCGTATGGTGGGAAAGGCGTATAAAGCACAAACAACATAGTACATAGTCCACAATACAATTCAAGGCATTTCACATATTTGTTTTGAAAATCAGTGTCTAGTAAAAGGCCATAAAATGGAGAAATTTGTCGAAACTCTGAACATAAGTTGTCATTTCTGACTCAATATCCTCTCAATTTTGACACATGCTATTTACTTTGATACAAATGCTCTTTACGATGAGTCAAATATCATCACATAAAATTGGGGTGTATAGCAAATTGGTTGAATCTCAAAAGATGGGTAATTATTATGCATAATAATCTGCATGTCAAATTCTTGCTTCAAACCTTACAACCAAACTTGAGGACTTTCCAACCTGAACCATTAACTTCCCATAAAGCCTTGAGGCGCCCAATAGCATATTATTATCCGCATGTTGCCACCCATATATAATATTATAGTAGAAAACTGGTATATATCTGATAGAATCACGACCAGAGTGATCATGCTTATGATTACTGGAAACTAGAAGAATTCTAGATTTGATTATTTTTTACCAGATCAAAATCTGACAACTCTGAAACAGAGCAGTGATTTTATTTTTTGTTGTTGTAAAAACAGCTTTTAATTTTATTCAAGAACTGACCCACCCATAAAGACATATCATCTTCAGCTGATCATTTTGTAGGCGATTTGGATGAAAGCGATGTGGAATTAGATTTTGACAATAAGAAATGAGACTGACCGTGAAACTGAAGTTGAAAGGGGTGAATCAGATTGTGCTTTTGATAATGAAAATGACTAGGTAAATCAAACTGATAAAATATTTTGTTACCATTTTTCTGGTTTTAACAATTTTGTTCACAATGAACATTTAAATATTTAGATGAATACATTTGATACCATCTGAAAGGCCTATTATCCCACTTTATTTCCATTTTGTTTGAGTTGGTTGAAATATATTTGCGAGAGACGTAAATTTTTTGTATTGAAAGTGGGTAATTAGTGGTGCAGAATTATTCGCCTTACATCTGAATAATAGTGACATGGTTAACAACAAACTTTATATGATCACTTATTTTGAGGGAATATGAGTTTGTAAACATTCTTTTTTTTTTTTAAATGTCAGAATATACCATAAAATGAAATCCTTAATCAGAGGGAAAAGATTTTGCTATTTTGACATAAATTTCATCTCGCTGAACCCCCCCCCCCCCCCTCCAAAAAAACAAAAACAATATAAAACATATTGTATGCTGATTGGTATCTGTGATCACGACATGACAATTTCTTATCAACAGAAGTAAAATCTGGTATAAAATTTACCGCTGACAGGCGGTGGGTTAAGACCAATGGTGTATTTATGATACAACGTTATAAACTCTCGTAATATGTTAAATCTGTTGGTTTTTTTATGAAATTGATCTTTATAGGACTAAAATGTATTTTGTTTGTACATAAATAAAAATAAAATCTTTAAAAGAACAATATATTTATTGTAAGTTACAACATTATAATACCCTATGAAACTCAGATATGTTGAGTTCAATATATGCAAATCATAAAGATTGACTTTTATATTTTTAACAAGGAAGAAAGTGTAATTTTCATTAGTTTTTGGCCCGATATCTGGATTAAATTGGTTTGCATATAAAACATCCCATTTGTAATCCTGATATGTAACTGTTAAATACATAAGGCACTCAGAAGGAAACGATTCATGGAAATGAAATACAATAGAGGTCCATGAAGAAATGTAGAAAGAGTATTATGCTTCGCAATGGAATATAAAAATATACAATTCGTCACAGCAACGTGTTCCATTAATAAAGACGAAAAGTTGGAGAAATGAAGATTAAATGCACAGAAAGCTTACTTATTTCTAAAATGATAGGGTTAGGATTTATTTAGGGAAAAACAACGACCTCTTTGTCACAATTGAATGAAAGACAATTAAACAAGACCACAAAGAAGTGGAACAGTACAATATGATATTTAGAAGTGGAACAGTACAACACGATATTTTGACAAATCAAAATTTAACCCTCTACCATTTATCATAGTATCTGAAAGAGTTAATGCTGAACACAGATTAAAAAAAAAAAATTATTAAATACTATACCCAATGAACGCTGTCGCATAAAAATCCGATTTAAAACAGCTATTGCCACGCATGTAATACTTCTGAATTATTGGATAATTAAGTTAATACACTTCATTGTAAAATACTGATAAAAATAGTGGGCACTGCAGAACGATTTGGCCAATAGGGCCTCTGGTTATCCTAGTTTCTCTTAACGTGAAGCGAAGACAAAGTGAATGATAGGGTGATGGTGCTGGTCTGACCCAGATTACTCCCCCAGCTGTGAGCTGGTACCCATTTCCACAATTGCCTCGAGCGAGGCAATTGAAGTAACACATCTTGCCCAAGGATAACAACACAATGCCGAACTGAGACTCGAACCTATGTGATTTATGAGGATAAGGTAAAATGTCGGATACGGTAAAATGTCTAATGTCTCCACCATTGTGCCTCCTAAAATACTGATAATGGTAACTCAATTTTTTTCCCACAAATAATAATAATAATAATAAAAAAAGAAATTCAAAAGTTTGTTTTGTAAATATCAACAAATTATTTGCTTTGCGTTTTATATTCCACAATATATATCAGTTACCCATTGACTATTTAGTTATATATATATATGAATGATCACAGTTAATAAGGATCCTAATCATGGGAGTTAAACAACAATGATATAAGAGTAAGTGATATAGCCAACAATTAAATATACATAGAACAAACCCAAATCAAATTTGACCACATAAGTGTATAGTATATTGTTAAAAGTATAGCCTTCAGATATAAAAAAAATACACATTTATATATATATATAAATATATAAATATGGATCAAAGTAATTATTTTATCAATAAAAAATAATTCTAACATTAATCATATTTTTGCAAGAAAAAAAGGGAGCTAATTTGAGATGATATCCTTGTAACGTTAACCACATCTTTGCAAGTGAAAGGGAAGTAATTTGAGATCATGTCCTTCTAACGTTAATCATATCTTTGCAATTTGCAAGTAAATAGGAAGCTGATTTGAGATATCTTTTGATTGCATTGTCATAGTTTAAGATATAACAGCATAATAAAACATGTTTTAGTTTGATTCTCTGAATTTCATGAGTGAAGCTTTTATAAAATAATCAGCACGAAAGTCTGACAAATTGCATGCCTCTTTAGATGAAATAGGTAGGTGTGTGTGTGTGTGTGTGTGTGTGTGTGTATGTATATGTATGTATATGTGTATA
>JARFNW010139309.1:0-10522 GCA_031763155.1 Dirona albolineata | reverse complement strand
TATATATATATCTCACTGTACTCTTGATAGCCTCTCTACTTTCTTTTCTATATTTGCCTGTCTTGATCTCTCTTGAAATTACGTAACATCTTTGATAAAAGGAAGTTAATGGAAAACGATCACAGATAATCCTTGTTGAGGCTGAGGTCCTAACGACAATACAGAGAGACTGTCCTTGATGATGATGATACCCTAATCTTTATTTCCCTTTTCCAGTACATGCAGGTAGAAGATCCAGTACGTCGTCAGGTGAAAAATTCTCTCATGGCCGGAGCTACCCCTAAAGGTCAACAACAGTTGAAGCAGATGCGAGGTTTGATCTGTCAGCCCGAGGGAGTCAACTTTGGTGTCCTCAAGGAGGGATGTACCTACGCCTTCAACGTTATGCTGAAGAACACAGGTGTTGACACGTGTCGATTCAAAGTCCGACAGCCACCACCTGCCACGGGCCTGAGGGTCATCTATAAGCCTGGACCGGTCAGTTTTGGATGGCTAGTTATTTTGTTAAGAATACATTTTCAATTTCAACATAGATGAAGTACCTTACCCAGAAAAATGAATGACCAAATTCAGAAAAGACAGTTACAGTGGACCACTGAGTTGCCTTTTCAGGGAAATTGTGAATATAAAAGGATCCAAATGCAGTGATAAGTAGAGGGAGAAGTTATAAAAAAAAGAAAATGAATCGTATCTTAAGTGCTTGCAACACAATTGTCATATTTTAAACAACAGGAACATCTTGAAATTAAAGTTGCTACTTTTTTTGGTTGCTGCTCAACACCCAGTGCCCACGGCCACTTTACTCCCAAGTTGTAATGTTAAATAAAAAAGCTTTTCAATTTAAATTAATCCACATTTTTATGGAATATTATACAACATGAGTTTGACTTTCTGAATAGAGGACTCTGTGGCTGAGTGCCTTGAGTGTTAGATTCAGAACTTTAAGGTAGTGGGTTCAATTCTCAAAGCATCAAAATAAAATAAAAATAGAATCTTTTTTTCTTTCTTTTAGTGTATGAATATCGTGCAGATTAACACAGATTATTTTTTGTAATCATATCATCCTCACAGATAGCGGCTGGGATGAGTATAGACATTAGCCTGGAGCTGTACGCCATTGCTAACGGGGTGGAGGGTGAATCTGGCGTTGGCAGTTTGGGACACGTCCTGGAAATTATCACGGAGACGGATCTGCTGGAGGTTCCAGTCGTAGCCAGTATCCTTTGAACATTTCAGACGTGGACACTCTACTTATTTTTAAATGTTTTTAATCCTTGGCGCTAATATAATGTATTAGACATGGATTTAGATTTTTGGGTTTATGTGTGAATTTATTAAAAGACAATGACATTTCCTGAAGATTTGGTTGAGAAGTCGCTGTTTGTTTATCTAGTCCCCTGTATACCACAAAAAAAACAGTGTAGGGGCCAGCCCTATGTCAAGCTCTGAAGGGTGAACATGACAAATGGAAGTAAATCCAAATGTCAATGAGGACTTAAACCACTCATCACCTAACACATGGCTAAAAAGACTCTGCGTCAGGAATTAAAGACGAGCAGGTGATGAGCCCACTGCGTCCAAATACCTCAACAATGTACCATGAGGTCCATACATTTTTACCAATATACAGTTTGCTGTTACCCTAGTTGTTACTATTCAGTTATAGGACAACTGAGCGCTGCCACCTGGGCGAAATGAGGAAAAGACGATTACAATTACATTTAAAGCTCCCTTACTGCACAATCTTTGATGTTCTTCTTTAACCAATCACCCCAAGCTATCCTTACTGCCCATGAATTTGACAACCCTGCCCGTTCCGTGCCCAATGGCTTGCGGGAAACTAGCAGTCGACTTGTTTCAACACGTCCTCCAGCTTCGTCTGGAATCATCCGACCGAGAAGGGATCTACAGGTGAGTTAAGCAGGTGAAAGAGGAAATTGACTTCTCAAGGTCGAAGAAGTTCAGAAACAATATAATACAACAGACTCAAATGAAGGACTTGTTTAATAGTAATTACGGTGACCAACGTAAAACAAGTGAATATGGCCACTTTACTTAACACTCGTGTGTTTTGTTTCATGTTATATTTTTTAAGCTGTACATTTCCTCACCCATAGCTTCAGTACATACTCTTTTACTTTTACCCATTGACTATCCCTTGTATTTCTGATTCACCATGTTTGAGTTCAATTAATTTTAAAACTATTCCAATTTGTGTAACTTTATCTGACATGACCTCATCACGTGTTTGGTTAATGACCATTGGATGGAAAAAACATGATGAGTCTGCTGGACAAAACACTACGTCTATCTTCAGATCTCTTCTCTAGATCATTTCGTTTCAATGAAAGTGGATAGGTGGTTTTAGGATAGGTGGGCCCCAGGTTTTAGGATAGGTGGACCCCAGGTTTTAGGATAGGTGGACCCCAGGTTTTAGGATAGGTGGGCCCCAGGTTTTAGGATAGGTGGACCCCAGGTTTTAGGATAGGTGGGCCCCAGGTTTTAGGATAGGTGGGCCCCAGGTTGTAGGATAGGTGGACCCCAGGTTTTAGGATAGGTGGGCCCCAGGTTTTAGGATAGGTGGGCCCCAGGTTTTAGGATAGGTGGACCCCGGGTTTTAGGATAGGTGGACCCCTGACCAATGAAAAGCTGTCTGATATTGTCATGTTAGGGAAAAAAGAAAGCAGACATGGCGGACAGACTCGGTTCGACATTATTCAAACCTAAATCGTCATATATAGTTTTAACCCCTTTTTCAGCCTTAACAATGTCATTTAAACAGCACCTCACACCATAAAGTCCACCTGCAATAGGACTTTAAGATTCCACCTGAGACATGAGAGGTCTCAAGAAATACCCTCCCCCTTCACCTGAGATTTGAACTTAAATTCTCCATACATTTGAACCTCAAGTTAGCAACAGCATTGTCCACTGCACCAGATATACCACCCCACACAAATATTTCAGACAGAGACTCGTCACATACCATTTATATTCTAAAATCTATATCTATCATCATCATCAACTGATATTTTTGTTTTCTTGTGCTTCTCTTTCAGGTGTAGTAAACATCGCAATGGAAGTTCCCAAGTTTGACAGAACAATCACAAGAAATACTTTACAGTATAGTACAAATAGTATAAATAGTATCATTAAATTTGTTGGGGGTTTTTTTATGAAAAAAACATCATTGTTAAAAATGAATTTTGTTTTGTGATAAATAAGTGTGCTTGGGATATGATGCAGATGAATATATTTGTACTTGTAATGCTTTTTTTTTATTTTACAAATTATTGCAAATTAAATTTATCCTCTCAAGTCGTTTAGTTTCAATGATGTAAAAATTGTCATATGTTGAAAAAGTAAAGAGAAAAAGACCAAGATGATCTGTGTGTCTTTACCATTTTGTCCTCTTTTGATATCCTCAGTGATTACGACGCTAGCCCTTCCCAATTTCTTTTGTCTGGGTTGTAAACTACTGTCACTAATTCTAGTATTTTTTTTGTCTGTAATGATCGCTTCATTGGAAAAGTTTCACAAGTATAGAAAAATGTTAACAAAAATTAAAATTGTTCAGCCTGGAATTGTTAATAAATCAAGGGTTGGATTCTCAGTAAACAAGCATTGGAAGCAGGAGTTAATTTTTGAAAGCAGCTTGCAGTGTTGTTTAATAAATGAATTTATTTTAAATCTTTCTTGATCGTCCTTTGCATTCTTCTTCCCCATTTGTAGCAGTTTCATGAAGATGTCTAATTTATATGAAATTATATATATACATATTTTAAATTGGATTTATTTTTGAAACATTTTATACTGTGATATATATATATATATATATATTGAACTTCTTAGGGTGGAGAAATGTTTATACATACATAGGTTATTGAAAGAATGTGTTTACTCCTTACAAAAAGTAATTAAAGAAGTGTCCAAATTATGTTTAATGCATCTTTTTTTTTTACAATGCGAGAGAGAGAGAGAGAGAGAGCAGAGGGTGTACCAGCATTATTGTTTTTCTATGTCAAATGTATCGTGGAGCAGTTGGAACAACAGCCTAGTGAGACAGGGCTCAAATCAAAATATGAGTCAACGTTGGTAGAAGATAGGTGGACCCCGGGGTCAACGTAGTGAAATCTTTGGTGGATAGGTGGATCCCGGGCTAGCTTGCGAATCCATGGTTAGTTCCTCAACAAAATTTTAAAAACAAACCACTGTATGTATATGATCTAATAAATGTTTTTTTAATATGACGATTTAGGTACAAATCTACTTGGAATAATGTCGAACTGAGTTTGTCCGCCATGTTTGTTTTCTTTGCAACCACATCCTAACATGACAATGTCAGACAGCTTTTCATTGGTCTATCCTAAAAATCCTGGGGTTTACCTATCCACTTTCATCAAAGTTAAGCACAATACTGATAATAACATCAGTTGCTCAATGGAGAATGGTGCTGGAAACTTGCAGATGCTGCCTTGGTGAAAGAAGGAATTAGAATTTACCATCTCCACCTAAACTTCATTATGTAACAGTCTCAGACAATGTGAACCCTGTTTGTGGAATGACACAATCAAACACTATTACTATTACCATTGTGAACTGAAGAGGAAGAGTTTACAGTATTGACAGTAAAACTTCTATTTCAATTTTATATCTTTATACTAGACCTTGATTTCAGTCATAGGTAATGAGAAATACAAGTCCTAAGAACGCAGTGGGCTCATCTTAAGGTGATGAGTGGTGTAAGTCCTCATTGACATTTGGATTTACTTCCATTTGTCATGTGCACCCTTCAAAGCTTGACATTTGGCTGGCCCCTATACTGCTTATTGCGTCATAAAGGGGACTGATTAACAAACAAGTCCCAAGTCTTAGTGTCCCAGCGAGTTGCGAACTGAATCATGCTCGACATGACAATCAGCCCGATGAGCCAACTGTATCGACTTGATCCAACTCTACTCCACACCATCCAACAGTTTCACAAGCTGGGTTTCAAACAAACTATGTAATGCCCTTCACGACACTGTAAGATCCTCCTGTTGAAATTCCATCATCAATTCAATAGAGCTTGTGGGATGAAGTATGAAGCCATGTAAGTGTAACTAAGAAAGGTCTAAAGAAAAACCACCTGATCCGAGATTCATACACTCAACATCCCAAAGCAATCCAATTGCTCTCCCTTTACTGTCATCCAATCTGTAGCCTCTTGCTAGATGAAGTACAGGTATATGGATCTTGTTTTTCCTATTTACGGTTCATAGGGACATTACAATAAGCCCTGGGTAGCCATACCAGTACCTAACACAGAAAAGACATTTGAATGGAATAACAATTGAAACAGATTTGTCTTTTCAAATTATTTTATTTATCCAGATATACATAAAAACGATTTTCACATCATGTGATGAGAAAAACATTCAAGAAATAACACGGTCCTATATGTATAATATATTTACATGTACAAATAGAAGGTAGTTGTATGTTATACAACAACAACAACAAAACAAAATTCTAATCCTGGAGTTATAAATAAAACTAGAGCCAACTGATCATCAATTTTGTTCAGATCTGACAACTTTATATGAAAAAAAAATAACCTCTAAATTCACGAGAAGAAGAAAAAACCCTCGAGAGAATCTTGAGTTTTAAAAAAACCTGTCTCAAAATTATTACACTGCAAATAATTATTAATTATCATGTTTAATTTACATATGTAAATTAAACATGATAATAATAGTTAATTAATAATAACAATAATAGTGCTATATGCTAATTCATCTTGAATACGGATTCATGTTACTCTTCTATGTTTGAAACGAGTAAATAAACATGAGTTAAAAGTGAGTAAAGCTTCTAACCGAAAAGTTGAGTCAAGCATACAAATAAAATGTTTCTAAAAAAATATTTGGCTTGAAAAAAATATGCATCTGGCAAAATTAATATCATTAAATGGGCCAAAGTATTCTGTGTGGTACAGATTCAATAGACGACTGGCAGGGGTTTACTTAAAATTAAAATAATCCAACATCCTTTAAGCTAAAGAGTAACCCCAAATAGATACAAACTGCATGAGCAAAACATGATTATAATATAACCATTATTTCAACTTGGCCAATTCTCATATCCAGCACCTGGAAGTATTCTCTGACCAGACCAAAAGCCCTGTACATAAGCTAGCCAGACTTCCTTTATCTTTTTTTGCGCATGACAACAACAGCCACAAGCAGTAGCTGCATAACAATCATTGAAATGAACACGCCAATTCCACCTTAAGTTTCACCGTTTTGTATTTGACATGAACGGCAGTAATGTACAAAGTCGTATTATGTTAAAAATGTTACAGCTGAATTTCCTCGCTTAAATTTCACCCCCTCCTCACTCCCTCCCCCTAAAAAATAATAATTAAAAAGTCACAACAACCCAACTGAATCCCAGCCAAAATTAATTAGCAGCGACCGATTTCTCTTGACCTGGAGGTGGCTCTTGGCTGTTTTTTATCTTGTAATCCTTGAGAGCAGCTTTGATGGCATCCTCTGCAAGCACTGGATTGGAAAACGGAAGGAGGGAATGAATAATAGTAATAACAACATGTCGTCTTTTAAATTAACACTGCACAACATCATATCATATCCATTTGTGACAAGACAACCGCATTGACACAATTATTTTTATAAATCTAGGAAATAGTTGGAGAACGAGAGAGTAACAAGGCCATCATCCTGTTATATTTGTATATATATATATCATACGCCTTTGACATCATTGACTTAAGGGTGGGACAGACAGTTTTTTTTAAAGATAAAATCACATCATTATCATAATTACCCATCTTCACATTAAAACATATTTGTCATTCAGTTTGGACTATTTCTAGTCCGCTGGTTGAGAATCAATAAATTGTTGTGACTTTCTGAAGTTGCGATTAAGCAGGATTTATGAAAATGACAGTGACCGATCAGTTTAGTAACGGAAGACGACAGTGGACAGCCTGGGGTCATCTCTCATCCCTATTATATTTACTAAGGAGAGGGAGCAATGAATTATGAAGTGTTGCACCTGTGTTGTTAGTGTTTAATGATGGTAGAGGGTTTTTCTTAGTTAGCCAACAAGGTCAGTTGAAAACATTTGTGACAGTGGCCAGGTATCAGTTTTTAGGTCAATTTTTGAAAAACAAATCAGCCCCCAATGAGTTGCAATTAAGCAGAGGAAGTTAAGATTGATTAATTACTTTTATAGACAATTTTCGGGAAAAGCTGCAACTAACGGAATTACATTTAGGCCCAGCACATGTACTACTACTATTGTACTAATACAATTTTTCACCTCTTAAGTTAACAATTTCTTTAAAAATTTATGTATAAACAACAAATAACAAAGAAGAAATGAAAGGGAAAGGCAGACAAAAATAGAAAAGAAATGAAGAAAAAAACCCCAATAAAAAAAGAAAGAAAAAGAGATAAGATTCAACCCCTAAACTCATAACTTGTCAAACGCAAGAATTAAGGTTTGTGTCATATAACACTTTGACCTACTTAACATGAGTGACCTACTTTCACACCTGGCTTATCAGTCAAAGATAACGCTGTTTTACAAGGCCATCAACATTGAATTCAATCATAACATGTTTACCCAAATATCATAATATTGTTAGCAATCAGCACCATCAGTTTTTGCATTCTTTTTTCTTTCTTCTTCTTGATTTTCGCGAAGCATTACCATTGAACATCATCTCCTATTTTATTTTTTTTCTTATAACTTTCATAATGTTTTGGGCCCCAGCAATCAAATCACAAACTGTGATAGAAGTAGTGATAGCTGTCATAAAAATAAGGCGTAGAATATGCAAGGTGAGACGATCCGCCCACATTTCAAACTTGGCTATGATTATGATTGCAGTGTTTTTTCTAAATCTTGTCTGTCGTTTAATCGTTACTGAAGTACTGTCTCCTCTCAGCCTTGATAACTGATGGTAAACACAACGGCAACATTACTTTCATCTATTGTGGGACCAGATAACGAATTAGATATGTGTGTTGCTCGTAGTTGTCATTCAGGTCTTTGCCTTCCACAGGGTCCTGACCAACTACTTTCCTGAGGTAAATGTGTTACTGTAAAGCGCTTAGAGCATGGTGACGACAGTGAATAAGCACTATATAAATGCCAGATATCATTAACATTAATTCCATTCCTGATCAAATGGAAATCACCAGCTTGAATGGAGGTGAAAGCATCAAGACAGGAATCTGGATTTGCAAAGAGCAGGTGTCTTGTATGTTGTATTTTAAGGCTCAAAATAAAAGTAACATTCATACATCCCTAAAAATCACAACACCATCTCTTTTCCTTGTCTGTACTTACTGGAACAGTGCAACTTGACGGGGGGAAGAGACAATTCTTTTGCAATGTGCGTGTTCTTGATCGCCAAGGCTTCATCCATCTATGGAAGATATCAAGAAATATTGATAAAAACCATTCAACAATTTACTCACATTACTTGCTCTACAAATATTGTATTGCTAGTCGAGCTGTGACAGAACTTAACTTGTCAGTGCCCACCCTTCTCATTCTTCCATACTGTCTTGATCCGACAAGGAATTTTTTTGGGGGTAATTTGACACTCGACTCCTGCAAGGTATCATGTGTGTGTGTGTGTGTGTGTCACGTGTGGCAAAAACTCCTCGCTATTCTTCATATGCGGGAAGTAATCATGAAGGACGGATCTACAGCCTAGCTACTCGGCCCATGGTTCTTGTCATAATAACCACAGGTTTCGGACACCAGACGGATCTTGCCTAGCTTTAATTGTTCAACACTTTAAGCCCAAGTCGTTAATTAATGTCTGTAATATTAATTTTTCCAACGTCATACATAATCATAAACGTAGCTTTCAATTGATGTGTATATATTATACATATATATATACATTATCCTTTCAGTGTGAGAACACAAACTCCTCTGTATGAATAAGATCAATATTTCTCTCCTTCAGATATGAGTATGAGATAAAATGCTGCAGCAATCAAGATCATGCCGATATAACATGCCTATACTACACAGTCCTTTTGGGTTACATCTTAGTAAGGACAAACAGAGACTTTGACACTTGTTCCATTCTAATGACCAGAAGTCAATGTGTCTTGGCTTGCTCCTCAGAGAAAAGACCAGTTTCTTTCAAGACAGAGAGGGGCATAACACTACCAACTACTTCACAACTGAGAGATAGATGATCATAATTTGTGAAGTGATATAAATCACAAATCATACCCAATCAATAAAATTTATCTTTCTTTGTTTCTCTGGATTCTCTACTTACAGTTTTTCCTTTAATCCACTCGGTGGCCAAAGAGCTTGAAGCGATAGCTGAGCCACATCCGAAAGTTTTGAACTTGGCATCAGTAATCTTTCCGTCTTCATCAACCTTGATCTGCAGATAAAAATTATACACCCTTTCACATGACCTTGTTTCACTTTGAACAAAACAAAAAAGGTTACCTTTAACAACATAGCATCTTAAAAAGAGTGGACTATAGTAATAGTATCATATCAAAATGACAAAGAGTCAGTTTGATTAACTCTCCCTTTATTCTGCTCAGATGATAAATTCAAATGTTGGTAATAAAAATAAATACAAACAGACGCTTGCAACCTACCTGTAACTTCATGACATCTCCGCAAGCTGGAGCTCCAACCAGACCAGTCCCCACATTCTTGTCCTCTTTATCCAAGGATCCAACATTCCTTGGGTTTTCATAATGATCAATCACCTATTGATGAGGATTGATAGACAAAGAAAAACATTTATGCCACTTAGATGATCATCCAACTTGTCCAAGTCCATGTATGACATGATAAGAATCCCCCCAAAATTTTCATATATCAATAATTTTATACATGTTATCCCCTTTGATTCACATGTTTGTGTTTCACAGAATAAGTAGCATAGAATTGTCCCAATGTTGGCATCATTCAGTGATATATCCCTTTAGACAAGAAGATGTTTCACTTTGTTGACTTCCTCAATGGACCCATAAATATATAATATATGATATGGATAAAACAGCTAGGAAAGTAATCTGTGATAGACCAGCATCTGAAAAACCATCACTTTGACTTTGTCAAAGTCTATGCTGTGGACATGAAAGATAAGAGACATTCTGTTAAGAAAAGATGACAGAAATCTGTCTATTATTGCTGACTGAAACAAGTAACAAACTTTTCTAGCCTCCAACCAATACTCCATCTTTAGATTTCACACAGTCTTCTACATTCTATCATCTACAGTAGATTCTTTGAGCTAAAACAAGAAGAGATCATTTGGCATGACAGTCATTGCCAACAAGATGTATAAAAAGTAATAGACTAATATTAATACTAATACAGTAATAGATAGTAATACTATTACTAGATAGATCTATCTAGTCTAAACTAATACTATAATAATAATAAAATAATACATAACATTTATATTGCGCTTTCCATGCCGACTTAAGCCGGTTTGACATCTCAAAGCGCATTTGGTACA